>JAODTK010005251.1:0-10226 GCA_026419785.1 Sclerodactyla briareus | reverse complement strand
ACTGACATAAGGGTCAGAGGGCAAATTGGGTAACGGAGCAAACGTTGTGAGATGAACGGAGAGAAGGAGAAGGCTGATATCCGGGTAGAGGCCAGTGATGTACAGTTGGTGCATGCTATGTGGAGCTTTTCACGCCACGCCATAAGTGCAATTTTGTATTTCAGCGATTTCGGATGGGTAACCGATGAGCTCTTTAAGAATGGTTTGAATGTTCGTATTCCTGCGACGAGTAACTAGACGAGCAGCCGAGTTTTGCACACGCTGCAACTTTTTAAGCTCGACAGCAGAAAGTCCATGCGACCATATGGGAGACTGTTTCAAAACATTTTTCGCTGTGTTAATAGGTTCTAGTGGTAGACAGTACACGGATAGCATGGTAGAGCAAAATAAAATGAGAATATAAAATAGCAGCAGAGTTTGTCTATTATCTAAAGCCTTCACAAATTGTATCGATAGTTGTGAGCGCCAGTAAGTTGACGATGATTCTTCTCCCGAGCCATTATGATTAGAATAGTCTATTATGAGTACATGAATGGAATGTACTCATGAAATGAATATATATAACCTATAATACACAGGCGTTCAAGGATCTTTGAAAATTGACGGGAAGGGGCGAAATAGGCAGTTAATTAGGAAATAACTTTGGTCTTCTGTCTTGAAAATCGGAACTATTTAAGCGATTTTCAACTGAATTTGCAATACACCTTTGAGAGGAGAAGATTATTTAATTTTTCAATTATTTAATGGACATTAATAAGAAGATTAATTAAATGAGTCAACGGTCGTAGGAAAAGGCTCTGCAATCTCTTTGATAACATCATTCGTAATATTATCATGACCAGACCTTTTTCCACTTTGCAATTTTACACATAAGTCGTACTTTCTCCTCAGTAGAAAGAAAAATCAACAATTGATCAATATTCATATAACTCAAAGGGATTTGAAGAAAACCGAAAAGACGCACTTCTCTTGTTTCTATCAAAGATTTAATTTAAGAGCTGACCACATAACCTCTCCGTGCTTTATTTTCGAATCAAATAAGTAATATTTTTCAGTATTGGCTAGAACAATACTACGCTGTTCTGAAATCTTGTATAGAATAATTCATAGCTGCTATGGATTTCGAATGAACTCAAGTATATAGTATTATTATAGTTGGTCTAATAGAATTAGATTGGTTCTGTCCGTTAGCCAGAGATTTATTACGTTTATCTTCTGTTTAACTCTTGTGTATGGGCAAACAACCATAAATTCCTCGAAAGGTCTCAGAAATTTATTAGTGCTATTCTGGATTGAAATTCATTTATGTCAAAGGACCCAATCATCATCAAAGAGCTCAATTTCGAATGTCAAAGATTTCTTGAGGGAGTTATGTGAGAATAGGAGGGACTTTGTTCTGTGTATACTAATTGAACTACAGAATATGCGTAGTGGTCAGAAACATCAGTTTCAAACACACCACTCTTATTTGATCAACACTAGATCTTCTTGTTTCTAGGTTCATATTACAAGAACAATCATTCACAATGCTCGGTAAACTCATTCAGTATGCCATCAGGTGGTCGATGATATAACACCGAAAGAATATTCTCGTTTCAGCTTTTCAGTGTTCCAGCTTTAAAACATTTACCAATTTCTCATATAGACATATTATCTCCAGAGCTACTTACAGCTCACAGGTCGTTAAAGAGATTATTCCATGAAATGAAAAGGGTTGCCAATTTGTTTAAAGAACTACAGTTTGGAAAATTTGTAATCCGTATAAGTACATATTACACGATATTTTCCTTTCATCCTTCTCAGTAGATCTACGCATGAAGGCCGCGATAATACTCTTGTATACAGGCCTGTTGTTGGTTTAGGAAGAGCATACAGAGCATACAATGTTGTATGAGATATATTGTTTCTATCAATAAAATATAGAAAAAACTATTCGACACAATATAAACCTCCATTATGCCGTCGAAATCCACGCATAATACAATGGGTGCATGAGGTACCACTAGGGTTAAAAATCTCTTGTTGTAGAGAAGATAGAATTGGAGGGATGTATCTGTAGGAAGACATAGTATCATGTTTTCATGTGTGGGTAACCTTTTCCTAAATCTAGAAAACTGAGGTAGGTCGGGTTAATAGACTTTCATTCAGTTCACAACCTCGGCTTCATCAGTACCATTTTCAAAATAAAACTTGTTTTATCGAGCCATTTCCAGGCCAGCACTGAAATAAATGTTAGCTAGGTGTGGCAAATTACAACGGCTTTGCTTTCATTTAATTACACTTGAGTTATTTGAAGTACCGCCAGGTACAAGCTGAAGTTCCACCATACCAACTGTTCAATTAAAAATAGCGGTGTCATTTTATTTTTTCTCACTGTAATAGTTGGACATTTGTAATTAAAGCACAGGTGGCCCCGCCATGAAAGGTCGTCGTCGCAATATGGGTGTGAGAAAATTCTTATCACGAAGGTCGAGTGTGAAGATTCTTCAATCTGTCAATACGCTAGCAAAATCAATGCAGTTTTATCGTATGGGCATTTCGATTCAACTGGTCACATGTGTATTCAGCGGAAGTGACGACTGAGTGACGCAATAGTGAAATAGCTATGCTCAACATTTGAAACGACAACTACACATCCCGAAATTTTCGATCTAACGAGTTCTCGGAACGGACTTTTGTGCCCCCTCGTCACTATTGGAAACATTATTTCGGCCTGGTCAATCGCTCTTGTCGATCAGAAGTGCCTTCTTGTTAGTTTTAATTGGTTGAGAAGGAACCAAATATATTTGGCGGCAAATTGACAGAAAAGTCATCACATTCTCAAAAGAACATCGGGGCCGTGGTGTATTCGCATTCCACCGCAACATTACGATAAGGAAGATTGGTCTTTCCAGTGAGGCTCGTTGTCAGTGTGATATTGGTTAGTATTTCGGGCTTGCCCAGAAAATCCCCAGTGAAGTATTTACCGTTAACAAACCAGGAAAGTTAACGGTGGTATTAAACCAGTAATCGTGACGTTAGAGTAGTATCTTCAGATAATCTCGCAGTACTGATACGATTGGGCGTAGCTGAAAATGGAACAATACGTTCCACTTGTAATAGAATTATGCTCGTTTTTTTTGCCCTAAAATCCCGCCCCCCCAAAAATTAAAAAAATACAACATTTTTTTTAAAAATTTTTAAAAGTTGATATTTTTTTAAATAGTGTGAATGCCCGGTCGAGCCCAAAGGGTCCTGCAGGTGGGTTTGCAATGACAATGTGCTAACCATGATGGGGGGGGGGGTGCCAAAGTATTTTAGTTTTACCGTTTGCTTTCACCACAGCTCTAATTTGCCGGTCGTCCTGTAGACAGATTTTTTTCGTGAAGCAAGGGAGGTTAACAATGAATTCCCGATATTATTTAAACGATATTCAAAACCGTTCTCGAAATCGGGAAACCGTTCACTACGAATAAATCACTTACCTTCCACCCTGATGTCAACGAATCGGCCAATGAATCGTTTCCCCAGCAATCTGTAGAGTATTCCATTTCGTGATTATAATCAGCACCCATGTCGATACTCAAGAAAACCAGGTAGTTACCAGGATCACAGGTTGTGGTTGGTATTGAAATTGACAAAGTACAGTCCCCAGCGAGGAGAGATTTCTTTATTTGTCACGGCACGAAGAGTTCGCCTTCACCTGATGGATAGTCGTCCTTTGCCATTTGGAATACCTTGTCCCATTGACCGAACAGTTTCAGGCACCGCCCGTTTAATTTAGTGTGACCTGTTATGAGCGGCGAAAAAGGAGTGTTGCGCCCAGGACGCCTCTTTGTAGTAGATGCGGAATCAGAATAACTCACAAACATGTTTCATGCTACATAGAACAGAGAGCTTATAACCAACCAGCCACGAAATTTAAGTGTATTTCATAATAGTGAATCACAGTCCGTGATTAACTGATATTATTATATGCGATGATGACCATGAACGAGAGTTATGGTTCTCAGCTAAAAGTGATACAAGAGCTAGTCTTGCCTTCATCGGATGTGTGTTACGTTCCCTGTTAGTTTACGGGTAATATATTTACTGTGCAAAGCTTGGTTATTATTAAAAACCAAAACGGTATTATAAAAAAGAGTGTATCATAAAACACAACACACACATACAGTGTAGATGGCGCCAAAACCTTCCGGGGGGATTGCCAAATGTGTTAATGCAAAACTGGGGAAATTGAATTAGGAACTAGTACCAGGAAACGGTTAGGTTTATTTATGTTTGAGGTGTCGACAATAAATTACTATCATATGTGGATAGTGAGTGGGACGTTTGTTTTCGGAGTTAGGTAGGGGATCTGCGCATGCAATGGGGGAACCACCACTTGGTTATAGTTCTCCATGGCATTGGGGGATACACATATTTCGCGCTGCCATGACACCGGGGTTTCGGAGTTAGGATCGCGCATGCAATGTGGGGATAACACACACTTGGTTAGTAGTGTTCATGGCAATTGGGGGATAACCAAAGGATTTTCGCTATGCCACATGACACCGAGGACAACACGATGGGATAGGTTGGCAGTGGAAAGGCAGTGGAAAAGGGGATAGCACCATGGTTACGTAAAGTTGTTATCAACGGACTCCTGCAGAGAGAGGTTACGTAAGAACAATAGCCCTCTGTTCGCTATTACACTTTCTCCAAAACTAAAATAGGGAGTAGGCACTCAGCGTGTGATATCACTAACTTTGGCAGCCAGACTTAAACTACGCCATGAAGTTCATTCCCATAGTAAATGAGCCACACCCCAAACATTTTTCAAAAATGTCCAAAGCAAGGTCTCAAATTACCATTCCCCCACACCCTCAATGGCGACTTAATGTCTGGAACTTCCTCAAACCTGTGATTACGCAGTGTCATCACTGTCAGTGACACCATCGTTCCGTCTGAACCCAGGGTACGGCGAGGGTACTGACAGATCGCCCAGCAAAATTACCACAGCAAATTAACGTTCCAGCTCTCCTATTTGACAGGACTTCCGAGTGAGCACTGGTCGATGGTGAGCACGCTATCACTATGAGTAGCCATATGGGCACAGCTCAAAATGGCGCCATTGTTGACAGACAAGGGATCGTCACCCAGTGTCTGCTGGTTTGCTTGCGATCAGTGATTTATCATTTTAGTCACAATGCAAACAATTACAAGGCATTCCATATGTTGCTTTATTAACCCAATACCTCTTAAATATTTTTAAACACTTCATCCCCATCAGAGTGGGACTACACCCCTTGAATCTACACTACTGTACCCCCTCCCATTGATAAAACCAATAATTACTGAGTTAATAGTTCCCTCAGATTGACTGTCTTGTCCAAACAATGTAAACGGACCCAAACTAATCTAATCAAGTTATCTTATATATCATCAAAGAGACTGCCCTATATGACATCTATTAGCTCCAGTTAAAACTGCTAGGGGAGTTTCTCACACACACCCCCGTCTACATGATCACTGCCTCTTGCAGCATCCCCTGTCGAGAGTGGAATAAGCCATCTTATCAGGCTTTCATCCGGAGGGGTAGTGTAATCTGACACCATCAGGCTGCTGGCTGTGGAGTCATGTAGGCCATACTGGCTGAAGCTATGCTATAGGCACACCGGGAGTACTCTCCCCACCCCCCTCCCCATCTCACACACAGAGCTAATACAGCTGACACCTTTCATTTTTTTTCATAGGTGCCTGGGAGTAAGTAAAACAAATGACTGATGTTCACACTTTATAGGGTCAGTGTTGTAGGGGGCCCCAGAAGGAGGTTTTATGACAGGCAGAAGTGAACCTCAAGGTATTAAAAAGGCAGGTTTTGCAAATAGAGAATCTCTGTCTGTCACAGGAAAATTTTAGGGGAATACTAAGTTAAGATGAATGAAATAACCTGCCTGAGGGTTTTTGAAATGAGCAAAACATTTTTTTATTGATAGATGCTATAATAATAGGGATTTCAGCATCATGCTGGTCAGCAGGGTTTTGCCCCCAAAACCTATAACATTTTAAAAAGGTTAGGTACAGTCTCTGGGAGGCTGTGTTGCACCAGGAAATGTTATTTGACGGTTTTTGGTCACATTAAGTGAACCTTGGATGACATAGAACCGTATTTTATATGAAAAATGTTACCCCTTGATCATAGGCAGAAATGTCCAAAAACATTTCAGCCATATCACACACAGTCACTAGAAAGCTCTGCAGCGAAGTTATTATTTGGCAGTTCTGGACCTCGAATGACCTCTGATGACATGACGTTTTTATGAAAAATGCTTGCCTCATAGATGTGACTTGCACCAAGCCCTAAAAGCTTATTAATCAGGCACACATGCTCTATGCTATAGCCCAAAATGTATTGGATGCAACCTTTGGCCCCTTGGAACTTGAAGACCAGGGGGGGTCAGCGAAGCGGGGGAGTTGGGTTTCGTTTATGTAGCAGACAGGAGAAGGCTAATCACATATCCAAAAATTGAAAATTGAGTTTTTCTTTCTTTGGCCCTGTAAGTCCGACAAAATCACTACGCACCATATTGTTCTTTAAAAAACTTGACCTTGTGACTGTCGTTATGATGCTTGTTGATTACTCGGAACCCATAAACAGCTACCATGGACAACAATCTCTACGGAGCACCGCTAACTGCGTTCATTCCAATTGTGACCGGAACCACGCTGTTGGAACCAACAATTCGAAACAATCTGCATTAATTTATTGCAAAGTCTATCCACAATGTCAACATGACCTTTAGTGACTCTCCGGTTTGCACTGTTGTTAAATCTATCGGGAGCAAAGGGGGGTGTACCATCTCCACCAAGTGTTCAATGAGGAGGGATTCAACCAACTTTCAAAAAATGCATAAATTATGCAAAGGGAAGGTTAATGCGGATTAGGTAAACATTAAAGGACCCTTCGGTGCCCTGCGTCCCTACTGTAAATTCATTGGGACTATAGATACACCATCTCAACCGAGTGTCGTTCAGAAATCCAACGAACTTCAAAGATTATCGCAGAAATTTATGCAAATGAGACTCTTAATTAGATATAATATGCAGGAAATCTATCATTTCGTGTATGCTTCATAGTTGTATATACTCCGAACGGCATCACAATGCATCCACGATCCAGAAGATAATCTGGACACAGGCTCTCGGGGCCAATTTAATTAAATATGCAAATTTGTGCAAAGAGAGGTCTTTCGGGGCCGTTACAGTGGGATTGCACATCGGCAAAACTCTTCACCGCGACCTCCACAAAAAAGGTCCAAACATGATAGCTTTCACGTTCAGGAAGATATCAAAGCCGCCACAACGGAGTGCAGACAGACAGGACCAGGCAAACAATTTGACCACTATGTCTCTCCGTGAACAAAGTTCAGGCGATTCAAAAAATGACCTCCTGTTGATTGGATTTCTACAGATTCAGGAAGCTAATTAAGGCTAATCAAGGAACCATAGCCATGGTTATGGTGCTTAGTGGATGAGCACTGGCACGATAACTCGCCTTCTCTTCCTCGCACTACCCCGTTGCTCAGATGATATCAAGGCAAGGGGGTGCACAATCCCAACTGATCCGGGATCGCCCATTTTAACGTCCCTCCGGCGGACGATCAGGGTGAACTCTTAGGATCTGACCCACGTCTCTCAGAACGGGACGAGCGGAAGGTTTTAAGTCAAACGGCAAGCCTGGCTCACAGGCAGACCTGACAAGCTTATTGCAGACAGACCCCAGGAAACAGCCACCCCCCGAATAACCCGGCCACTGCTGACAGCAGAGCCCAGGACAGCCAAGACCTCGCCAGATATCGCGACACTGCATGTGCAGCCGCAATGGAAAACGCCCGTGCTAGGTGGGGTCCAAACCCAGACCTACTGCATGCAGAGTGTCAGCTGATACCACTCGGCCAACCTTTTCTATGTTACTAACCTATTCAAGGGTCGCCAAGGGTGCCGGCCAGGATATAATCCACGATTGTCAGCTGGCGAACCTCCACAGGGGCGAGTCCCGCAATGTGATGGGGGTCTATTGCTTGCAGACCAGATGACCCGACTACACGTGAAGGAGGGGGTCGTTACACACAGTCTGTGACATGCAATCACCTACCCCTCTTTTAGTGATGAGGGACAAAGCACCTTGCTTAAGGGTGCACACGGAACCTATAACCTCTGGTTACAGTCACCCTACAACTAGGCTACCATGCTCCATCGTGCCCTCAAGTCCTTGAACACCCCGTATTTAGCATTACCTCCGATGATGCACTTGCCATTAAATCCCCTCCCCCAATACCCGGGATAGCGGAGACCTTTTTAGCAGAGAGTTTCTTCAGGAAATAACATAGGTTACATCCCCTGCTACAAATTGGTACTAACCCTGGCATAGTGTGGCAACCATAGTGACATCCCGTGAAATTCCACGCATCAGCCGGAAATTTACTGAACGATCCCCGCAGTATGTTGTATGTCTGTATCAGGGGAGCCTCCCGCGTTTTCCCCGGTACATGCCGCACACTACGGGTCAAGATCCCGGCCTATATTACTGTGAACACCCCCACGTAGCAGTCCTGTACCTTCCCCCAGGTAGCAGAGACAGAAATAATGTGAAACATCTCAACACAAAAAAACTTTGTAACTCGCCTGCTATCCACGGGTAGGCGGGCTGGGGTACAATTGACAAGTGCGTAACTTGACCCAACTTCCATGGATAATACTGTAGAAGCACTTGCAATTTCCACCAAAATTGGCCAAAATTGATCACTAGTGATAATGAGCTTTAATTGTAAACACCCAGATGACCTTCCACTTGGTCATCATCCCAGTTCGGATAAGATCAGGCGGTAGAAGCTCGGAGTCTAGAATTCAAGGATTGGCGTCGAGTCCGCGAAAGGCCAGCCGATCAGCTTTTAGTGTTTGCAATTTTAGGCAACTGTTTAATCCCACTGCTCCTCTCAAACCCAGAGTTAAAAACTGGGGGACCTGTGAGGAAGTGAGCAATCAGCGGGAAGTAGCTGCGGCCTCTCGGATTGTCGGAGTGCATACCAGTGTCGGGGTTAAGATCCGTAAAGCGCTCTAGACAGTCAATGATTAATAGAGTGCTATATAAATGCAAGAGATTATTATTAATTATCATTGTGACCAAGTTTCAGCAAAGCATGTTGGGGGAGTAGCAATTAAGTCAAAATGTTGACAGATGCAGATAGACAGACAGACGACAGTGTTACCATTTTTGATTGATTCAAACATTATTTAACAGGCAAGCACAAGGTGTGATCAGTAAAATATTCACGAACAAAATAAAAAGATGCAGACAACTGGCAAGCTTACATTGGCAAGGCCCACATATTTCTATGTCTGGTTCTGAACAAGGTTTGCAAGGCCACAATACGGGCAACAAAAATGGGAATTAAGCCCAAGATGAAAACTTGAGAGTGATGCTAGCATTGTGTTCTGTTTTATGATGTGATGGAGGAATACTTCAAATTACCATCTTGTGGAATGGCTCATCACTTTTTTTTTTTTTGGACGTCTGTGAACAGATAGTAGCTAGTCTTTTTCAGAGGCTAATAGGTTCATTTGTTGCAGGTTTTGGAAAAAAAGTATTTTTTCAGTAAGACTATACAGAGGTTGCCGTCTTCATCTTATAAGTCTCAAGAGAATTTATACTTGCAGGGGAAATTAGTCTGGTTGGTTCATCATATAATCAACAGAAAGTACAAAACGCTAAAGTCAAAATGTAACATGATCATTGGACTAAAGTAGGACGGCACAGTGGGATGCCAGCATGTAAGAATCAAAAGTTTGCAAAGAAGGAGATTTTTTAGACACGTTATCAACGTATGATGGACGTGGAATGGCCGTTATTATCTAGCAGATCAGGCATATGGATATTGTTTTTTAAGAAAGATGCTCCATGAAATCCTTTTGCGTATGATAAAGCATCACTGCCGCATGTTTGGTCTCATGTGGTGAGTTCGTGGTTCCTGCCGCATCCTGCCCCGGAATCATAGTTTTACAGTATGGCTCTTGTCGAGCATTTTGCTATTTCGGATTAAAACAAAGGCGAAAACACAAACAAAACTATTACAAAACAGCCACACCAAACTACACAGAGTTGCTTCCTCTTTGAGCTGACTTCATTCTATTGCGCATGTATTCTTTAATGTTCGTCCAGTTCGACGACGCAAGCAAGGTTCAAGCTTCATACAATCCTCATGGCT
>JAODTK010005250.1:0-17865 GCA_026419785.1 Sclerodactyla briareus | reverse complement strand
CTATTATATCTTATATATATATATATAGATATATCATATGGGATACTCAGTGACATAGCGAAAATTTTGAAGAGAAAGATTTCAAAATGTTGTTTAGTAAATTAAAAATAAAGTGATGGCACTATAAACCTTATCTATGTGATCTATGTAGGTATTTGTCAATGGGAGAAATCTCTCGCGTGCAATACCCGACTTTTTCATGATTGCTCCGATAAAACTCATGAAAGAGGTGGGGAGAGCACAATCAGAAATGAGCCAGTTTTTGTAAGCCCAATTCACAAATCACATTTTGCTACGGTTATAGAACAACATTACATTTGTTAAATGTAAATTGTTTATGACGCTCGTGTACTTCACGTTTTGTGTGTTCAGGAGGATTTCTCCGTTAGACCGTGTGGAAATGAGCGCTGTCTATAGCTGAGAGTGTTACTAGCCCTCATTTTAGATTAGTTGAAAATATTGGATTCCGAAAAAAAAAAACGCACACACACCCACGTGAAGCGCCTGCATTGTTTCTTATTAATACGTGACTAGCGAAAATAAATGCCAGCTTGATGTTTTACTAACTTCACGTTCAAATGTTTTCGATGCAACACAGCATTCTTCTGGGGATTGCATATTTGATAATTGGGCCCAAATTGCACTATGGAATTGCCCTATTCATAATGACCACGTGACCATTACTGTACGCGAGTTGTATTGTGTAAGTGATTATATCAGGGTGTAGTTCCAGTAATAAACAACGGATCAACGGAGGTTTCCTACAAAATGTAGGGTGCTCTATCGCCAGTTAAACCGCATTCCCTTGCCTAGATTGTTACGTTATACATATTACGTATCCATATTCCTAAGTCTAGCTCGATATTTCACTTACTTATTTTATGAAGATTACTTCAGCTATAGTAGAGCTTTATAAGATTTTATTGGGAAACATAAAACTGGGACGTGGGGGTACTGAAAGTTCCTCTCTTTGAAAGAAGACAATGTCTTAACAAGGTACTGAAATTAACTCGGTCAATAATCGTGATCAGAATCAGAGTAACAACTCGCATAGTCACCGCAGCAACAACAGCAGTCAACAAAACTCACAAATCACTATCATTTGTCTCCGGTGGTCGGACTTTTGTACAGTTTTTAAAAGAAATCCTCTGCCTCGCATTAGACGAGTCGATCAAGGGTAGCTAGCTAGCTTAGCTTAATTGTGCGTTCTAAGTCCGTAGGCCTCTGTACATATACAGAGATGCGCTGTTTTTGTTACTGTACCGCTTGCCTGAACAAATCGTACTTGTAACGGTAGCATGGGAGATTTTTCTATAGTGCTTCGTCCGTATGAAAGACAGATGTAAGCTTGCTGTCTGGTTTGGTTTAGTTTTCGATTTTCATATAATAGTCGTCATCCAGCTATAGTTTTTTCGTCAACCAAGACTTAAACCATCAACGGATCGTTGAAGAGAATGCCTAATTTGTTGAATGTTATAAAATATTTTGCGTGGGAAATTTGACGGAGCGATATTTTTGATTGCCGGCACACACCACGCGACTGCGCACGGTTTTGTATCCTGAAAGGTTCATTAATTGAAATCCCTTTGGTAATAATTCAATATGATATAAGAGGGAAGTTTTTTACGGTTTTTCATGTTATTCCGCATGCGTAACCGGAAGAGTACATATTCATGAACAGAATATCGAACGATACTCGGGCCATTGTCCTCCCTAAATAAACCGGCAAATCCTCTCGGTCTACACCTCGGGATTTGTGACCCCCTAACATGACGACCTCCCGGTGTTCATTCTGCAACACGAAAGACAAATCAATATTGTTTCATCAACCCCCGAATAAAGGCACGAATTAGAGATTTCGAATGGCTTTTACGTTTTTTCTTGTTATTTTTCCGCATTTGTTCCGGATGATAATGCATATTATAATAGGAATATTAAACGATCCTCGTGCCATTCCTTATAACTAAAGCTGGGCAAATCTCTTGGCTACACCTCGGGAATTTCTAACTCCTAACATTACTTCCATTCCGCAAGTAAATATTAAGCATAATTGTTCTATACATGATGCACAGCAAAAATGCCCCAAACTACTCTGCCCGGCCATGCTTCCGTTGCAAAGCACGAATTGTTTCATGATTTTTCAAAAAAATAATGTTTCCATGTTTTTGTATATGCGACGATATCTTAGTTTTCAGTGGCACAAAGACGATACATTTTTCATTAAAGTCATGACTAAACTACCTGATATGGCTCCTTGAGAGGGATAATGGCATTACGGAGAGGTTATTATTTGATTCAGTTTTCCATCGTTTCGCTGATTAGAGTCAATCTCCCGGCATGCATACAATATATCTCTCATCCCTTATTTTCGACGAGCTCTTCCCCCTCCACACGCCGCACTCGCTACTAAGTAGGGAATTCGGTTTTACCGAATTTTTCTTGTTATCTCTGCATTTGTTCCGGATGTATTGTTATATTCACGATAGGAATAATTGAACTATCCGTCGGGCAATTGTCTTCTTAATAAACCGGCAAAAAAATCTCTCGGCTACACCTCGGGATTTTGTAACCTCTAACATGACATCATACCAGTTTGATATCTGTTACTCATCCCTCAAATAAAAGGCACAAATGAGCTGTTTCGTTTCAGTCTAACGATCAGTAAATGTATAGGCCTATTGTTTTTTCAAGCAATCCCCCTGGTCATTTAACAAGTTAGGGTTAGTCTGACTATAGGTTGACGTCATACCGGTTGTTGTTTCCGCAACATGCATCATATGCTGTTCATCATCCCCGAATCTACACGATTTGATAACCGTGATGAATTAACCGCGAGCATCAATCATACTTCCAACCTGCGTGCAATAAACTCAATTATTTTCACAGGTGTCACAAAGACAATCATATTCACTTTGGTAGGCGATGAGCGACCTTGCCACATGTTTTCAACCATTTGTTTTATATCAGAATGAATTTCTGAGGCGAGTGCCTTTGTCGGAACTGTAGTCTACATTGAAAAAAATATCACTGCAATATTATACGAACCCTATTGGCAATATTTCCCCATACGAGCATTTCAGCGAGGGAACATTATTGTATGGGTTTTTCAAAATCACCTAGGTTTTCACAAAACGGGAAGGGGATTACATTATATGAAGATGTGATGAATCCATTGAGAGCATTTATATCAGTTGGCCATATCGTTTGGTAGGAGGACCGTCGGGCAAGACAACCTACCTGCATTGTAGCCTCATATTGAACCCTAGAGATGGTGAGAACAAGAGTCTCCTTCCACATCCATAAATATTTATTTTCGATACGTATAGAATAAGAAGAGGACAAGAGCGACAAAGACTAAGAGGACGACGAAGAAGACAAGTAAGTGTCCGTATTTACTCGATCAAAACGTTAAGTTACAATACTTATTGAACTACCCGCAACAATATCGCATATTACACCCCTGGAATTGAAATATATATATATATAGTATATTATAATATATAATATATATATATATATATATAATATATATATAGATATTATATATATATATATATAGATATATATATATATAATATATAATATATATATATAGATTTATCTATATATAATATATATCTTTAGTATTATATATATATAATATGGTACAATGAGGAAATTGGACAGCGCCAGTGATATGTTTATGTCTGCGCAGGTGAATAAAACCTCGATTCAATTTTGTCACAGCGCTTAAAAGTGGAGTCCGTACAAACACAAAACGTTTTTGAAACCATGATTTTTGTGTTATAAAACGCTAATTATAAAACGTTTGAAACGCAACCATCATGGTTTTTAGAACTTGTGTGTTCGTAGGGGTACCCCCCCCCCCCATAATTTGACAAAAAACTTGATCATTCGAGCAAAGTAGCAACCGAAATGAAACTATTTGAATTTTAAAAGCATGCCGGGAAGGTGACCCGTTCTGAATGCTGAATGCTGCAAGAAGAAAGGTTGTTTGTGCATCCGAAGACAACATTCTACAAGAAGTCCAAATTTGTGTTTTTTCGAACGAATGCCGGGAAATTAGCCTTAGGACCTTAGGAAAATTTGTGTTTGTGCCAAAACATATCCAACAGCACTGTTCAGGACGAGGGAAAACACCACAACACAACAACACATTTGTTGATTTCATAACCATAGAGGGAATTGCTGGAATTTCGGTTATTAGGAAGCGGAGCAGCATATCCAGGGTCCAATATATAGGTTTCACACAGATCTCCATAAAACATGGGGTTTCAACCAGCATTTTATCCTTATATGATTGCTCCTGATTAACATACAAATGAACGTTTTTTCATGTTGCATTATTGGTTCAATTTTTTTATACGAAAAATAGTACCGTTTTTCCGAGCATTTACAGCAATGACCATAATCGTGTATTTTTTCTCAGATTATTAGGTTTTATTACGGAACGGGAAGGAGATTACTTATATCGTGTATATGTCCAGACGAGAGTATTTAATAATGATCGACCCCACCCAGTTACATCTGACAATCCGAAGAAAAAAAAAATGGTATGAAATACCAAGCCTACCTCCGATCAAACCAACGAGCTCCACTGATATTCACTGTCCTTTAAATTGTTGGATAACTCAGAGAATAATATTTTTCTAATACCGGAAAAGAAGCAGAAACATGTAGATTTCTGTAATCATATGCAAAAACATTAGAAGGAAGTATCACTTCGTGGTACCACAAGAAAATATCTCATATTCTTCTAACTGGATATTGTATTGGGTGGTGTCTCCTCGATGGTATAACGCAACCGTTCGAGTTAAATGGAAAGCAAGGATACTCCATGACATAGCGAAAATTTGAAGAGAAGGATTTTCAAAATGTTGTTTAGTATTAAAATAACTGATGCACTCTACAACATTATCTAGTGATCTATGTAGTATTTGTCATGGGAGAAATCTCCTCGCTTGCAATACCCGATATTCATGATATTGCTCCGATAAAACCTCATGATGAGGTGGAGAGCACAACCAAGAATGAGCAGTTTAAGCCCAATCCCAAATCACATGTTGCTACGGTTGTAGAACAACATTACATTTGTTAAATGTAATTGTTTATGACGCTTGTATACTTCACGTTTCGTGTTCGGGAGGATGTCTCCGTTATGCCGTGTGTAAATGAGCCACTGTCATATAGCTGAGCGTGTGACTATTACCTCATTTGTAGATTAGTTTGAAAATAGTGGATTGCGCGAAAAAACACACACACACACACACCCCCGTGACGCGTCTGCATTGTTTTTTTCCTTATTAACCGTGACTGCGAAATAAAAGGCAGCCTGATTTTTGTTAATAACTTCATTTCAAATATTTTCGATGCACAACATATTCATGGGGTATTGATGATTTGATAGTTTTGGCCCAAATTGCACTAATGGGATTTGCCCTATTCATGATACCACCCGACCCATTACATGCTCGAGTTTAGGTGTGTGTAAAAGTGGATTATATCCGGTTGTAGTTTCCAGTAATAAACAACGATTCAACGGAGTTTCCTACAAAATGTCGGGTCTATATCGCGGTGAAACGCAATTCCCTTGCCTAAATTGGTACTGTATCCATATACGTATCCATTTTCCCTAAGTCTAGCTCGATTTCACTTACTTATTTTATGAAGATTACTTTCAGATATAGTAGAGCTTCATAGATTTTTATGGGAAACATAAAACTGGCGACTTGGGGGTACTGAAGATGTCCTCTCTTAGGAAGAAGAACAATGTCTCACAAAGTACTGAAATTAACTCGGTTCCATAATCGGGATGAGATCAGCAGGTTAACCTCCGCAGTACCCGCAGCAACAACAGCAGTCAACAAAAACTACAAACACTATCATTTGTCTCCGGTGGTCCTGTGAATTTGTACAGTTTTTGAAAGAAATCCTCTGCACTCGATTAGACGATCGATCAAGGTAGCTGCTAGCTTAGCTTAATGGTGCGTTCTAAGCAGTCCGTAGGGCTGCTGTACATATACAGAGAGTGCGCCGTTTTTGTTACTGGACCGCTTGGCCTGCCCAAATCGTACTTGTTTACCGGTATCATGGGATGATTTTTTCTATAGTGCTTCGTTCCGTATGCAAAAGAAATGTAAGCTTGCTGTCTGGTTGGTTTAGTATTTCGATGTTTCGATATAATTTAGTCGTCATCCAGCTATAGTTTCGTCAACAAGACAAACCATCAACGTATAGTTTTGGAAGAGAAATGCTCCTATTTTTTGAATGTTATAACTATCTTGAGGTGGTAAATTTGACGGAGCGATATTTTTTATGTTCGGCCACACACCACGCGACTGCGCACGGTTTGTATCCTGAAAAGGTTCATTAATTGAACAGTCCTTGGTATAATTAAATATATAGAAGAGGGCATGTTTTTTACGGTTTTTCTTGTTATTTCCGCATGCGTACCGGGAGATACATCGTCATGAACGCAAGATCGAACAGATCCTCGGCCCTTTGTCTCCTAAATAAACCGGCAAAATCTCTCGGCTACACCGGCGTGATTGTTTGTGACCCACTAACATGACGACATCCGGTGTTACTTCTGGCAACAAGACAATCATATTTGTTCATCAACCCCGAATACAAAGGCACGAATAGAGAATGTTTCGAATGGCTTTTACGTTTTTTTCTTGTTATTTTCGCATTTGTTCCGGATAATATTGCATATTTATAAATAGGAATATTAACAAGATACTCGGGCCATTGTCCTTATAAATAAACTGGCAAAATCTCTTGGCTACACCTCGGATTTTCCTAACCTCCACATGACGTCATTCCGCAAGTAAATCTAGCATAATTTTCTATACATGATGCAACAGCAAAAAATGCCCCAAACTACTCTGCCCGGCTATGCTTTCCGTTTGCAAAGAACGTAATGTTTTTCATGATTTTTTAATGTGTGCCATGTTTTGTATTTATGGAACGATATCTTAGTTTCAGTGGCACCAGACATAACATGTTCATTAAGTCATGACTAACTACACTGAATACGTCATTGGAGAGGATATTGGCATTACGGAGAGGTTACTTGATTCAGTTTTCCATCTTTTCGCTGATTAGAGTCAATCTCCCGCATGCAGACAGATAATATCTCTCATCCCCCTTATTTTCGACTAGCTCTTCCCCCACACGCCGCCCTCGCTACTAGTAGGAAGTCTTACGGTTTTTCTTGTTATCTCTGCATTTTGTTCCGGATGATAATTGTATATTCACGAATAGGAATATTGCACAGATACTCGGGCAATTTGTCTTCTTAATAACCGCGGCAAAATCCTGCTCGGCTTACACCCGGATTTTGTAACCTCCTAACATGACATCATACCAGTGGTTGATATCTGTTCCATCATCCTAAATAAAAGGCCAATGAAAATTTTTCGTTTCAGTCTAACGATCGTAATGTATGGCCCTATTGATTTTTCAAGCAATCCCCTGGTCATTAAAACAGTTTATTATCTACTATATTGACGTCATACCGGGTGTTAATTCCGCACATGGCAATTCATATCTGGTTCATCATCCCTGTCAATAGAACGGCAAATGGAGATGCTTCGTCCAGTATAACGATCAATAACTGTATATGCCTATTTTTGTTACGCAATCCCCTGGTCATTATAACAAGTTAATATCTTTATATTGGTTGTCGTCGTAATATACCATAGAATGATATGCAAGTAAAATTGACATCATTTTCTATACTGATGCAACAAGAAAAAATGCCCCAAACTACGCTGCCCGAAGAGCTCCGGAGGAAACCAAAGGGGCAAATGCTGTCCCCGGTTGCAAAAAGTAAAATTTACATGATTTTTAATATGTTGTCATGTTTGTTGCATTAGGCAATATGCATTGCAAACAGCGGCACGAGACAAAACCATATTCATTAAAGTCCTACTTACTAATGAAATATGTCAATTGAGTGGATAACAGAAATTACGGATAGCTTACTTTATTCAGTTTTCCATCGTTTTGCTGATTATATCACTCTCTCGGCATGCAGAAGAACATCTCTCATCCAATATTTTCGACTAGCTCTTCCTCCGCCACACGCCAGAAATTAGAACTCACATGCATCATACTTCTTCGCTTGTCATGGGTGGTGTTCTTGCCAAGCAGTCGCCATTAAAAATTGTGGAAACAATTCAAAGACCTGCAGCGATATATAATACTCCTGGTAATACCAATGATTAATTTGAACAAATTCGTTGTATACTATACACAGTTAAACTTACAAACTGACGACAGACTAAGGTATTCTTAATTATGGGTACTGATTGAATACTCATACTTAGTAGACAGAGTAATAGTGGGGATTCAAGTATGCATTAATAGTGGGGCAGAAATTCTCTAATCATGCTCGCTTTCAAAACATTAATCGATTGAGAGTCCTTTAGAGAATCTGACGAAGAATTAAATAAGTTTAGTAGCACGATTACGCAAACTCAACACCCAATGTTACTAACTTGATTAGCCACGCCTGGTGTTGTGGAACTTTTATCGGTTACTACTAATTCGTCATTAAATGTAACGGATAGCAAACTATTCCATGCCTTGTAGCTAATAAGGGCGATATTTAATGACCATATACCTCCAGCTTAAGTAGTTATGCTCCTTGAACAGGCAGCTGGTGTGGGCACTGGGTTTCCGCATTGGCTACGTGGCCGCAAAGCACGTTTCCTGGAGTACTTTTATTTGTTAGATTTGATTTACATGTATCACTCCAAATATTAGAACAATAAGTTTAGAGTGGTAAAATAAGCGTCTGGTAGAGTTCTTAGAATTGTACGAGGCAAGAAATGTTTAACTTTGAAAGGATACCACACTTATAGAGATTTTCTTAGAAATTGCGCGGGGACGTGATCTCGCCAAGTGAGCCCTATCGTCAATATGTACTATCAGAATGTTGTTACTGTCACTTGTTTACAGGATAGCCATTTTTTGCAGGGCTTTCGTCCGCATCGGTTGTTTCACTATTGTTAAAAATTTCATATAGTGAGTTTTATTTACGTTTAGTGATAACTTGTTAGCAGCGAACCATTCGCGGAAACTTATCATTTCCGATTTTAGGCAATTATAAGGAGGGAACTAAGTGTATTTTATCCTTGAAAAAGCTGGTGGTATCGTCTGCAACAAAGGATGGTATCGGCTAATTTAGATACATGACAAATGTCGTGTCATATAGATGATAAAAAGGAAGTGGACCAAGAATAGACCCCCTGTGGAACACCACAATAAATATTCTTTAAGCTGTGGAGCACGCTCCCTTTACACGTGGAGAATTGCCCTTCTATCTGAATATAGCTAGTAAACCATTTTTAATGAAATTCCACGGATGCCATAAATGATAATTTTTCTTAATTAGAATATCATAGCAATTGTAAGCAACCTTAGAGAGGTCGAGGAACATTCCCATTGAATATGATTACCAATCTAGATTGGAACGGCAGCTGATCTAATGCCTCAGCTAGGGTTAATTCCGAGGAGTGCTTGGAAGAAAACCATAACTGACCAGTCTAGAGGATTTGAATCTATCGAGAAAAAACAGCATCTATTTAGACTAAGTCTTTGAATTTTTTAGAAAAAAAAAAGGCATTGACTGGGCGATAATTTTCGACACACTTGATCGTCTGTCTTAAATCTAGGAATGACTTTGCTATTTAAGTATATTCGGAAGACTCCTGTGTTACCGACAAGTTATCATATATGCCTAATGCTTAACAATGAAACAAACAACAACACTTGCTTAATGATACCTGGCTTAAAATAATCATACCCAGCTGCCTTGCCAGGGTTAAGGCATGCAGTTGCTACCTTTAATTATTCCTCTTCGGAGACAGGTGTTATGGAAAATGAGCCATCGCACTTCTCTACCGTTTTTAAAAAAACAAAAAACACAATAATACATTTACCGCTTTTTCCATCGTATTGATTTTTTGTCGTAATATAACTTACTAGAATAGTAATTCAGTAAATATTAACATCATTTTCTATACAGGATGCAACAAGAAAGAATGACCCACACACGCTGCCCGCAGAAGCTCCAAAGGAACCAAAGGGCAAATGCTGTCCGGTTTGCGAACAACGTAATAATTTCCATGATTTTTAAATATGTGTCATGTTGTTGTAATTATGCAATGATTTCATTAGTTACAGCGGCGCGAAGACAATAACATATACATTAAAGTCATGACTGGACCTACGATGAATATATGTTCAATTGAGAGGATAATAGAAATTACAGTTAGATTACTTGATTCAGATTTCCATCGTTTCGCTGATTAGAGTCAATCTCTTCGCATGCAGGATACATCCTCTCATCCAATTATTTTCGACCAGCTCTTCCACCTCCACAGGCCAGAAAATTAAAATCACATGCCTTATATTTCTTCGCTATTCATGTGTGGTTCTCGCCCTTGCCATCGCTACTTGAAGTAGGGAAATTCTTTTACGGTTTTTCTTGTTTATTTCCGTAATTTGTTCCGGATGATAATCTCCTACTTTATGAATAGGAATATTGGAACAGATTGCTGTTTCTAAGTCCACCAGGAAAATCTCTCGGTAGCACCTCGGGATTCTCTAACCTCCTACCATGACGTCATACCGGTGTTTAATTCCGCAACAATGGCATTCATGCTGTTCATCATCCCCTGAATAGAGGACAAATATAGATGCTTCGTTCCAGTATAACAATCAATAACTGTATAGGCCTATTTTTTTTTTACGCAATTCACCTGTCATTATAAACAAGTTATTATCTATTATATTGGTTTTCGTTCGTAATTACTTCTAGAATAGTATGCAAAGTAATATGACATCATTTTCTATACAGGATCACAAGAAAAAGCCCGCACCTACGTTGCCCGAAAAGCTCCGAAGGAACCAAAGGGCAAATGCTGTCCGGTTTGCAAGAAACGTAATAAGTTCCATGGTTTTTAATATGTGTATGTTGTTGTGTTTATGCAAATGCTGCATACAAACGGGGTCAACGATGCAATAACATATTCATTAAAGTCATTACTGGCACACATGAATATGTCCATTGATGGATAATATAATTACGGATAATTACTTGATTCCGTTTCCATCGTTTTGGCTGTTTTTAGTCATCCTCTCAGCATGCAGACAGAATTACATCTCTCATCCAATTATTTTCGACTAGCTCTTCCACTTCCACACGCCAGAAAAATTAAATCAATGCATCATATTTCTTCGCTAGTCCATGTGTGGTTTCTTGCCCTAGCAGTCGCCACTTAAAAGGGCATGTCTTCTACGGTTTTTTCCCTTTTATTTCCGCATCTGTTCGGAGATAATTTCATATTTATGAATAGGAATACTTTTTTTTTTTGTTTTTTTTTTTTTTTTGTTTTTAAAACAGATACTCGGGCCCACCGTCTTTCTTAATAAACCCCTAAATCTCTCGGCTACACTTCGGCTTTTCTAACTCCGACCATGACTTCCACACCAGTGTTATTTCGCAAAAAAAGTATTCATTTCTTAACCATCCCCGAATAAAATGCACAAAGGAAGATCTTCGTTTCCAGTCTAACGACAATAATTGTATGGGCCTATGTTGATGTTTTTTCCAAAGGAATTCCACCGTGGTCATTACTAAACATTATTATCTATTGTATTTTTTTTTTTTTTTTACCCGCAAATACAAACCTATTTTTCATAATTAGCTGCATAACTATATCACATTCAGGAATATTTTAATCGATGTATTAAAAAGAAACGCATGCGGAAGGAGTATCTAAAAAGCCAGGAGGCTCGACGGAGCTGTACTCCTCAAGACAGATACATAGTAACAGAACATAAAACTAGCTATATACAGGAAGAAAAGAAAAAAATAAACAGGGGGGAAAATAGGATGAATTGCCATATATTGCTACAATGTGGGAACAATCCAAGACCTGCAGCGATATAGAATACTCCTGGTAATACATGAATTAATTTGAACAAATCGTTGTATACTATATACCCACTGAAATTAACAACTGAACGACAGACTGATGTATTCTCTTTCTTAATTATGGGAGCTGAATTGATACTCATACATAGTTAATCATAGTATAGTGATTCAGTATGCAGTGATAGTGGCAACACCTTCTCTAATCATACTGCCTTTTAAAAAGATATCAATTGCGATTCCCTTTAAAAATCTGACGAGAATTCCATAGTTCAGTAGCACGATTACGCAAACTACACATCCCCTGTTAACTAAGCTTGATTAGCACTGCCTGGTGTTGTGCCATGTATACGGTTATTACTATATTAGTCTCAAATGTAACGTAGAAAACTATCCATGCCTTGTTAGCGGAAAAAGGGCTATATTTAAATTGACCATATCCTCCAGCTTAGTAATTTAAGCTCCTTGAACAGGCATCTGGTGTGGGCACGGGTTCCGCATTGGCTACGTTCGCGCAAAGCACGTTTCTGGGGTACTTTTCGTTGGTTAAGATTTGATTTACATGTAGCACTCCAAAAATTAGAACACTAAGTTAGATGTGGTAAAATAATCGTCTGGTAGAGTTTCCTCCCCAAATTGTATGGGAAAAGAAGGCGAGGCAAGGAATGTTTTAACTTTGAAAAGATACCACAATTTATGGAGATTTTCTTAGAAATTGCTGAGACGTGATTTCGCCAGGAGCCTATCGTCAATATGTACTCCCAGAAGTTTCGTACTTGTTAACTTGATTTACAGGATAGCCATTTATTTGAAGGCTTCCATCCCATCTGTTGTTCTTACTATTTGTTTAAAAATCATATAGTGATTTTTATTACGTTCTGTGATCACTTGTTAGCAGCGAACCATTCTCGGAACTTATCCATTCAATTTTAGCAGTGATTAATGGAACTATGTAGTTACCTTGAAAAAATGGTGTTATGTCTGCAAAAAGGATGTATCGGCCAATTTAGGAAAAAAACTGACAAAGGTCGTTCATTATCGATGATAAAATGAGTGGACCAGATAGACCCGTGGTAACACCACAATAAATATCCTTACGCTGTGAGCACGCTCCATTAACCGTGTGAATTTCCTTCTATCTGAAATATGCTAGTACCCTTTTAGTGAAATTCCCGGATACCTAAATTGAAATAAAAATTCCTTATTAGAATATCATGATCATTTGTATCAAACGCCTTAGATAGGTCGAGGAAAATTCCCCATTGGAAATATGATTACTATATAGATTGGAACGCAGCTTATCTAATGTCTCAGCTAGGTCTAATTCCGGGGTGAGTGCTTGGGACTAAAACCATACTGCCGTTTGAAGAGGATGTGAATCTATCAAGAAAACTAGCAATCTATCAGACCCTAGTCTTCAATTATTTTAGAAAAAGAATAAAGCATTGAAATTGGGCGATAATTTTCCGAAAACCCTTTCGTCTGCTTCTTAAATATAGGAATGACCTTTGCCAGTTTAAGTTATTCGGAAAGATTCCTGTGTTGAAAGACAAGTTTACATATATGGCTGCTAAATGGGCTTAACAAGAAAAAAACAACAACTTGCTTAATGATACCTGGCTTAAAATAATCATACCCAGCTGCCTTGCCAGGGTTGATTGCATGTAGTTGCTACCTTTATTAATTCCTCTTCGGAGACAGGTGTTATGAAAATGAGCCATCGACTTCTCTACCGGTCAATAATAAATTTACCCGCTTTTTTTCATCGTATTGATTTTTGTCGTAATATACTTACTAGAATGAGTATTCAAGTAAATATTAACATCATTTTCTATACAGGATGAACAAGAAAGAAATGCCCCAAACACGCTGCCCGAAGAAGCTCCAAAGGAACCAAAGGCAATTGTCCGTGTGTTGCGAACAACGTAATATTTCCATGATTTTTTTAAATAATGTGTCATTTTGCTGTAATTATGCAAATGATGGCATTATTTTTACAGCGGCGCGAGACAATAACATATCATTAAAGTCATGACTGGACTACGATGAATATGTAAATTGAGAGGATAAGAAATTACGGTTAGATTACTTGAATTCAGTTTTCCATCGTTCGCTTTGATTATTGTCAATCTCTCTGCATGCAGACATCCATCTCTCATCCAATTATTTTCGACCAGCTCTTCCACTTCCACCTCCACAGACCAGAAAATTTAAAATCACATGCATTATATGTCCTTCGCTAGTCATGTGTGGTTTCTCGCCCTTCAGTCCTACGAGTAGGGAATGGTCTTTTACGGTTTTTCTTGTTATTTCCGCATTTGTGTTCGGTGATAATCGCCTATTTATGAATGGAATATTGAACAATGCTTGTTTCTAAGTCAACCAGGAAACTCTTCTCGGGTACACCTCGGGATTTTCTAACATCCTCCATGACGTCATACGGTGTTAATTCCGCAACAATGGCATTCATGCCTGTTCATCATCCCCTGATAGAAGGACAAATATAGATGCTTCGTTCCAGTATAACAATCAATAACTGTATAGGCCTATTTTTTTTTTACTCAATCCCCCGGTCATTATAAAACAAGGATTATCTATTATATTGGTTGTCGTCGTAATATACTTACTAGAATGAGTATGCAAGTAAATATTGACATCATTTCTTACAGGATGCACCAGAAAAATTGCCCCAAACACGCTGCCCGAAGAAGCTCCGCAGGAACCAAAGGGCAACTGCTGTCCGTTTGGCAAAAAAGTAATAATTTCATGGTTTTAAATATGTTCATGTGTTGTTATTGATGAAATGAGCATTACAAACAGGGCAACGAGGCAATAACATATTCAATTACAGTCATGGACTGGACTACATGAATATGTCAATTGCGTGGATAATAGGAAATTACGGATAGTTACTTTATCCGTTTTTCCATCGTTTGGCTGTTTTAGTCAATCTTCAGCCATGCAGACAAACATCTCTCTCATCCAATTATTTTCGACTAGATTCTTCCACCTCCACCGCAAGAAATTAAATCATATGCATCATATTTCTCCGCTAGTCATGTGTGGTTTTTGCCCTATCAGTCGCCACTGAAAGGGCATGTCCTTCTACGGTTTTTCTTGTTATTTCCGCATTCTGTTCCGGATGTAATTTCATATTTATGAATAGGAATATTTACAAAAAAAACAAAGGAAAAATACTCGCCACCGTCTCTTGTAATAAACCCGCTAATCTCTCGGCTACACTTCCGGGCTTTTCTAACTCCTAACCTGACTCACACCATTGTTAATTTCCGCAAAAAAAGTATTTCATATTTTCTTCACCATCCCTGATAAAAGGCACAAATGGAGATGCTTCTTTCCGTCTACACGATCAATAATTGTATGGGCCTATTTGATGTTTTTCAAAGGAATTCCACTGGTCATTACTAAACCAAAGTTATTATCTATTGTATTTTTTTTTTTTTACCGCAATACAAACATATTTCATAATTAACTGCTCTAATTAATATCAGTTACAGTCAGGATATTTAATCGATGTATGTAAAAAGAAACGATGCGGAAGGAAGTATACTAAAAAAGCCAGGGAGGCTTAACGGCCAGTTGTACTCCCTCAAGGACAGATAAAATAGTAACGAACATCAAAATAGCCGTATATAGAGGAGAAAAAGAAAAAAACACATGGGGAAAAAATAGGATGAATTGCCATGTAGTAATAACAATGTGGAAACAATTCAAAGACCTGCAGCGAAATAGAATACTCCGGTAACCGCATATTATTTGAACAATCTTTGTATACTATACAGAGTTAAAATTACAAACTGACGACAGACTAAGTTATTCTTAATTGTATGGGTAGCTGATTGAATACTCATACTAGGTATAATATAATAGTGATTCAAGGTGCATTTGATAGTGGGGCCAATAAATTCTCTAATCATACTCCTTTTAAAAACATTAATGATTGAGAGTCCTTTAAAGAATCGGACGAAGAATTCCATAGTGTTAGTAGCACGATTACGCAAACTCAACATCCCAATTTTAGCTTGATTACAGCACGCTGGTGTTGTGCCAATGGATACGGGTATTACTAATAATTAAGTCATCAAATGTAACGGGATAGGAGCAAACTATTCCATGCCTTTGTAGCGTAAAAAAGGGTGATATTTAAATTGACCATATCCTCTAGCTTAAGTAAGTTAAGCTCCTCGAACAGGCAGCTGGTGTGGCACGGGGTTCCCGTCATTGGCTACGTCGCGCAAAGCACGTTTCCGGCAGTACTTTTAGTTGGTTAAGATTTGATGTACATGTAAGCACTCCACATATTATAACCATAAGTAGATGTGGTAAATGAGCGTCTTGTAGAGGTTTCCTCAGAATTGTACGAGTGCAAGAAATGTTTTGACTTTGAAAGGATACCACAATTTATGAGATTTTCTTAGAAAGGCTGAGACGTATCTCGCCACTGAGCCCATCGTCAATATGTACTCCCAGAAGTTTTGTACTTGTAACTTGATGTACATAGCATTTATTTTGAAGCTTTCATCCCATTGTTGTTCTTACTATTGTAAAAATCCCATATAGTGATTTTTATTTACGTTAAGTGAAACTTGTTAGCAGCCGCGAACCATTCTCGGACTTATACATTCATTTTAGCAGTGATAGAAGGGAACTAATGTATTTATCCTGAAAAAGATGGTGGTATCGTCTGCAACAAGATGTATCGGCCAATTTAGATACATGACAATGTCGTTCATGTAGATGCTGAAAATGAGTGGACCAGACTAGACCCCTGTGGAACACCACAATAAATATCCTTAAGCTGTGAGCACGCTCCATTACACTTGTGAATTGCCTTCTTCTTGAAATATAGCTCGTATACCATTTTAGTGAAAATTTCCACGGATCCAGAAATTGATATTTCTTAATTAGAAATCATGATCAATTGTATCAAACGCCTTAGAGAGGTCCGAGTAAAATTCCCACACATTGAAATATGATTACCATCTAGATTGGAACGCAGCGTATCTAATGCTCAAGCTTTAGGGCTAATTCCGTGAGTTGCTTAGGACGAAAACCATACTGACCATTGAAGATGATATTTAATCTAGTCAGAAACTAGCAATCATAAGAACGAAGGCTTTCAATTTATTTTAGAAAAAGAATAAAGCATGAAATTGGGCGTAATTTTCCGAAAAACACTTGCATCGTCTGTCTTAAATATAGAATGCCTTGCTATTTTAAGTTTATTCGAAAGACTCCTGTTTGAAAGCAAGTTACTATATGCGTCTAATTGGCTTCAACCAGAAAAAAACACATCGTTCTTAATATCCCTGGCTTAAAATCATCATACGCAGCTGCCTGGGTCAGGGTTGGCATGCGTTTTGCTACCTTTAATTCATTCCTTTCTCAGAGACAGGGTGTATGGAACATGCGCCATCGACTTCTCTACGTTCAATTATAAATTTACCGCGTTTTCCATCGTCCTTGATTTTTGTCGTACTAACTTACTCGAAATGAGTATTCAGTAATATTAACATCAATTTTTCTATACATCTGCCACCAAAAGAATGCCCCAAACTACGCTGCCCGAAGAAGCTCCAAAGGAAACCAAAGGGCAATGCGTCCGGTTTGCAGACAACGTAATACTTTGCCTGTTTTTTAAATATGTGTCATGTTGTTGTATTTATGCAAATGATGCTTGGTTAAAGCTGTCGAGAGACAATACCATATTCATTAAATCATTACTGGACCTACGATGAATATGTCAATTGAGAGGATAATAGAAATTACGGATAGATTATTTGATTCAGTTTTCCATCGTTTCGCTGATTAGAGTCAATCTCTTCGCATGCAGACAGATACATCTCTCATCCAATTACATTTTCGGCTAGCGCTTCCACCTCCCAAGGTCAAAAATT
>JAODTK010005249.1:0-11838 GCA_026419785.1 Sclerodactyla briareus | reverse complement strand
ACAATGTAGGTATGGCGGTCTCGGTCTCGAAGGGCGGAGACCGAGACAAGTTATTCGAGAATAGTTCAAGACCGAGGACAGGTTCGACTACATCCCTGCTACTCCATCGAAAACAGCTTTTCAACCGTTCAACCACGTTTCCAAATTTGATTAACTAATAACATTTACCGACATCTTTGAATTGAAGAAATAGGAAGAAAGTTTATCCCCCAACCTAAACAATTGGCAATACGCCCGAATCCAATAAGGTGGCGTACTTCTAGCGTCCGGGCAACTGCAGAGCATACAGATTGGTGTGCTTGTGTCTACATTCAATCGTTTATTGCTCTGACGTATGTAAAACTGCTCAAAAGTTTGGCCAATCAAAGTCTGAATTCTAAAGAATATAGTTTCCTTTTTTATATTCCACCAAATTACGACCGTCGGTGGTTCTTTGCCTGAAATTCTTCCCAGCCCCCACCCGTTGACAACTTATCAGACGCGGTCGACCAAGGACGTAAGAATCGGGGTGCTGCCCCTCCCCCCAGTGATCAATGTGGGGCGGAATGGTACCAACCCCCCCCCCCCACGCCCATCCTCCCCCCCGATGTGAAAAACCTTCTTGGTATTTGTATGTGCACAAGTTTGCACTATAAATTATACTCTTTTTCGTCAATAACACACATATTTAATACGACCGCGTGATTGGCTGTCCGGATTGTGATACAGTCGATTGTGTCTATTGTTTGATTAGGAATTAGGGTAGGAAATAGATTGCACGTACAACCTGCGGAAAATAGCTTCGTGTAAAATCTGCAAATTGACACTCAAGCATTTTTAGCTCACCCCCGCATGTGCTGAGTGAGCTATTGGATGCTATTATTCTTCATCTTATTATTATCTATCTATCTATCTATTAATCTATCGATCTATTCATTATATATATCTATCGATCTGTCAACAATTGATTAATCTACTCCTCCTCAGGGTTTGATGGATATGGGAACTTGTCACAATGATGGCGAAGGAACAGGGGGCCTCTGGGGTGTCAGGAAATTTGGGCACAGGCCCATGTGGGCCCTAGGGCCCATCACTGGTGAAAAAACACGCAAAATGCTTCACCTACATATTTTTGTATGCACGTGCGATGCTCAGTCATGATGATGGTCATAGTCGTTACCTTCGGGGTTGTTCAGGAATTTGGTCCAGGTCCACATGAGCCCTAGGGCCCCATCATGTGAAATCCGCAAAGCTTTCTCCTACAAATTCGGTGCCCAGTGCTGATGTTCGGCCATGAAGATGGCCTAATAGCCGTAATTTCAGGGGGTGTTCCGGTTGTTCAGAATTTTTGGTCCGAGTCCCCCCTTGAGCCCTAGGGCCATATGGAAATCATGCAAAATGCAGTCTCCTACAAATTTTGGTGCACAGGGATTGATGTTCGGTTTCATATGATGCTATATAGCGTTTACCTTTGGGGTGTTCAGGAATTTGGTTCCAAAGGCCATTTGGGCCTAGGAATTTTATGAATTACACCCAAGGTGACTTGAAATGATATCTCGTCCAAGTTCAGTGATTTTGTAAAATTGGGAGCAGTTGGTCCTTGTGTAATGGGCTATGTACTGGGGCTAGTTGGGGGTTTTTAATTTTTGGCCAGTGTGGACTAGGGTCCATTATATAAAATCATGCAAAAAAAAATGTATCTTTCTGCAGGGTTGTTCATAGTGTTGATAGTGGGTAACATATACCTGGTAGTCACTATTGGAACTAGCCCACTACATCCTCTTTCTCATGTGTTTTACCATGTGCATGTGGCATCTACACAATTTCAATCATTCATACTTTATCCTGATAGAAAAACATGCCAGTAGCCTACTATATACAAGTACAGGTGAGCTAACTGTGCCATGGCACTCTTGTTTTCACAATGGGCCAGTGGGCAATTTTTATAATTCTACATAGGACTGAAATGTTCCCAATCGCTTCCTGGTTCGTCAGCTGAAGGCGTGGGCATAACGAGGAGGAAGCTCTCGCCTCCCATCTTAGCCTGTAGCACTGTCTCCAATTGAACAGAAAGTTTTATCATGGTCCAAAATTAGACAAGCCGGATTAATATAACAACAAATTTAGATAGAGAATATCTAGACAGAATTGATTCGAATTTCAAACCGACAATGCTAATTCAGAAAAAGATGAGAGAAGGTACTTGTTTAAAAAATGTAACAAATTGTGCAAGTTTTTAAGCGCGCTTCGCACGCGTATCCTTAGGTGTGTTTTTTTACGTACCTGTCCCGTCATCTGTGACTCAATGGAAACTTTATTATATTTTCGGGGCGATCTTTCCACAGAGTTTTACTTTTCGATGAACGGGAACGGTGGCTAAAATCCTATACCTGGTCAATCTAGTACGAACTTACTGTGGATTGACGGCCCTGGAAAGTGAGATTCCGACCAGCTTACAACGATGGGCACTCACGGCCCATGTGCTCAGCACAATTTTTGCCTAAAAAAACATTACAATTCCAGAGCAACATTGCATCTAGAGGACATTTGAAAATGCAAAGTATTTTTACTACTACGGGGCGGGGAGGGGGGGGGCAGACTGGCCGTACACAATGTTTCTGAGATGTAAGGAATCGGGGCAAAAATGACCAAAATTCGGGAAACTTTGGGCAGCGAAAGGCACCAGTACAAAAAAAGCATGGCCAAATCTTCGAATCCTCTGCTAAGTTATATGAATAAATATGTGAAAATGCACAATTTTTCCGCGCGGTACCAGTCTTCGGCAAATTTTGTCGGTCCCCTAAATAGGAATGGTCCCGTATGCCCTATGTTGGCGGTCCTGCTGTTTAGGTGTTTTTAAATCCACACAATCCTAACGACGAGCCTACTTACTGCGCATGAAGCTCACTACAATTTGCAGAAAACTCAAGAGACATCCTAGTAGCAAGTCGCATCTAAGGACTTGAAAATACCAAATTATTAATCTGGAAAAAATTGAGTGTTTAAGAGTATCATAATGGGCCATCGACTGCAATCTAAGGCCACCTGTAATGCAAACATTTGTTTCTAAGGAGCGGGGATTCGGCGGTCCTCTGAGGTGAGATTTATACTTACTAAATCTTACTACCCTCGATTCGATTTGGCAGAGAAAGGCACAAGATTTCCTATCAGCAAGTCTCATCTATAGGAAAATGTGAAAGTTATTCTGGAAGTGAATGAGTGTTTTTTGGAGTGCTATGGCACAAACTGCAATCTATGGCCAGGGGAAACTTTTGAAATGGGATAAGAGGAAACTCCCCCACCCAAGTTCTCGTTTGCCCACATCAAAGCCGCCTGCCATATCGGCGGAAGCGTTCTATAGTCGGAAGTAATTAACACGCTTTGCTCTATTTGAAGTCCATTTTCTGTTGACGGCGCGGCGCCATGATTGTATTAAGACTTCATAAATCGTGTGACGATGTGCTTGAACCCAACGAGTTTCTTATCTAGTTTTGTCATTACCCAGACTTTGCATTTTCGCCCTAACTGGTACTCCGTATATACTAGCTCGCTTTTCGTAAACTTTTAACACAACCTTGAAGTAACTTATTCAAGAAGATCGGGTGAACGTTCCTGCCCAATATAGTCAGACGGTACAGTCAGGTGGCATGGGAAACCACGTCAGGGTAAACAGCCATCACCACATGGCATCCGGGTCAGTCATAGGCCTAATCAGTTAATTGAGATCGACTCGAGAACACGATTAGTGCAAGTGAACACAATTCGGGCAGGAATAGAGAATACGAGCAGGGTGAAGCAAAACTTAATGTTTCACCCTACATGGCTACATGAACCTTCAATGAAATTTAGGCAACTTTTTTTGAGATTTTGGTATTTTAATTGAATAGTATGACAAGCCCACTATTCCAATACACGGAGCTCCACTAAAACCATGCCGCAGACACTGAATCAGGCTCCGTTAAATAGGTCAAGAAGACACTATAAAATATTCCAGCCCCCCCATCCCCCCCCCGCACAGCCCACTGAAGAAAGAATATAGCTATGACGATGGATTTTTAACTTCGTGTTAACGAAAGCAACAGTTTCCTGCAACTCTGAGTGACCATTTTCATTCAAAATCCCCTCAATGATCTGCTCCAAGGTACCCAAATGTTAAAACTCAGTGTCTTGGTATTATTGGTTGTAGTCATTGCGGACATTATCTTTCACAAGCATATAAAGAGTGTAGCTGCGTGGAAATCTTCAACTTTTCCTTCATGAAATTGCACATCTAGATGTTGCAATTAGGCACGGCATTCGTGCATTTCCTGCGATCTGGGAGGTATAACAGCCAAAATTCCTCGGTACGCTGACCGCCAAACAATGGTGGCGCTCCGCTTGATGGTTGATCGAAGTCCGCTTCGCCCCCCCCCCCACGTTTCGAAGGATTGAAGCCCATGGGGAGGTTCAAAAGCTTGTAGGCGGTCCCTCCATGGGAACATCTGATTGACGACGCGTCTTTCCCACGTTGGAAAAAACGCGCTCGAAGTCTGCGCTGGGAGACCGGCATGCAGCTAAAATTGAGAGCAGGTGGTAGATGGAGGGAAACATTATGGGTGACCCACTGGTCTTGTGCCCAATGGCTAGAAATAATCTTTTCCCCCTTCGGCGCTTGTGATTTCCAAGTTTGCCACACATCGATTTCGGCTCGAAATTCTTCCTTGATGATCCAAAGTGAGTTGACTCTAACCACAGGGGCTGAGTCGGGGGAAAAAACCCCCTGTTCTCGGAACTGGATTTATGACATCTTGGGTATAAATAACAGGGCATAGCTTTCCTCTGGGTGACACGAATCGTTCATTCAGGTCTGGCATGACTTCATCTAATGCTTCGTTAAATATAGTGATACGAAAAATAGTCACTCAGTATCACGCCCAGAGATATCCTGAATTGAGACCTTGAGGAATATATGGTTCATGATTCCCACTCCTAGTTTGCTCTGCGATGGCAGTCGCTGGCTGCAAAAAAACCAGCGATTTCGTTTTCACTTTCTGTACGAGTCTTGCAGACCGTAGAGCCGAGTTAAGCACCCCATGGCTTCAAATTGATATCCCACATAGCCTGGAGGTCCGAGATAATGGCATAAAGATGGAGCTAGGCCGCAGAGTAGTTGCGACACTAAGCATTCTATTTCGAGGAATACTATTTACAGGCCAATTGGTACCCACATCATGTTCCACGGGTTAGACGTTGAAACTGAAATTGAAAGTGGAACTGAATTGTAAAATCCAACAATTGAAATTTTCTTCAATGACCACTAAATCCCACTTGAAACATAAATTTACATGAAAAGTTATGTACCGATTCCCCGGCGAGGTTGTCCGAGGTCCCGACGGGGGCGGGGTGGGAGGGGGACGGAAAAGAAAGATTTCCGCCAGTATCATACACCGCTATGACAACAAACCTTATTTGATTTACATTTCCTCTTGGACTTCTTTGTCAATAATGGTCTGGTCCCTCGCTGTGATCCTCGACGTGTGTGCGGCCCACTCTCCAACCGCGGACACTGCCGTGCTCTTCCTGGCTCCCACCAGTCCACCCAAGACCCTGGCATCCTCGACCGTACTTTCTCAGTTGTTCTTTTGATCATTGAGGGGGCATGGACCCCCAAGGAAAAGCTGAGAATCAATAGAAACTCCACACATTTAGGACTATTGACTCTCTTAATTGACCTCCCGTTCAGTTGTATGTTCATAATATTTGAAGTATCCCAGAATGAAGACAATGACGTTGATTGTCAAATCGAGTGCGAAAAAAAAAAGTTGTTAGCTGAAACCACAGTTCACTAAATTTACTGAGGCTTACTCAGAGGCAAGGTTTTCCAATTCATCTTGAAATTTTTCACCTTTAAAGACTTATGTTCGTGTCATCAACAGAGAACCAAGTTATTTTTCCCTGGAGCTATATTAAGCTATATGATGAATAGAAGGGGCCAAGTTTAGAGACTTGCCTCCCCTCCTGGCCAACCCTTGAATAATATTTTGAGGCACTGAGTTCTGATCAACAACAAGTTACAGCACATGTTGCGGTTCAACCGGTCACTTTCCGTGGTCGTAACTAGCTCACGCATCTGCGTATAAAAATTGCCTGTCCTGGCCTATTATCGTATATTGTGACATCATAACCTTGTACATTAACACGAACCTAGGGGGAGCTGGCTCCCAGCTCTTCAAACGGTATCATCTAAATGGTTAGGAGCGGATAAAAACAGTAAATGTTTCAAACCACTAAGTATGGAACCGTTCACACGCGTAAACTACTGCTAGCATTTCACGCTCATGTTGGCGTAACGGTGCTCAGCCTCGGTAAGTGGCCTTTGATTGCAGAAGTAAAATGTTTGCCTTCTTGGGTCAACACGCAACCTACCTCTTTCAACGAAGTAGCACATCAATAACCGTATACTAATAGATATTTAATTTCCAAGCTCCGCATCATGTGGGCTCAACCACTCAAACTTGCGTCCTCTTCAAGAACTCTCGCAAAGACGCCGTATGGTGTGAACAAATGGGTGGAGAGGGAGCCTATAAGTAGCAATACCTTGCGAATTTCCTGAAAATTCTGAGGCTGGTGATGGTCTCTCAATGGTATGACTTCTTTTCTCCGATTGGAATGGACACCACCGCATATATAGGGCCAAAAAAACATAATACTTTGGATTTCCTAACTCACACTTTCTAGATCAAACCCAAGACCCTTACCCCAGCAACTGTCATCAACCTAGGCAAATTTTGGTTAAGTTCATGCTCGTTCAAGAAAGACACACACATCATCTGAAAATTCAATAGAGGCCTGGACCATATTCCAAAATTTGGTTCATTCTCATGTGGGAAGACGTCTTGTGCAAGACACAAGGACGAATGGTAAACGTTTTTTAAAGCACATGAGCGACCAAATGAACAATAACACGTTGTAAGCTTACTGGACTCTTCATCCAGCACTACAGACCAACACCTGCTTGGCGTCCAATTGAGAGCACCCAATGTTGGACAATGTGCCGTAATTTATAAAGTAGGGCATGGCAAGACTTTTCTTAATGCCCTATTTAAGTCTTCGAACAAGACAAATTCTCCATTTGCCGTTGGGCTTACGACAATAAACTAGATTTGAGACTCAATCAGTGGTTGAGCAATTGGCTCGATAACTCCGAGCCCCCCGAAACCATATCATCAAGCTTTAGCCTTAATCTCATCCACTAAGTCGAAACCGAACAAATACGAAACAGATGACACCAGGAGGTACAGACAATCGTTGTATGACACTCTCTTCAATTGCCCAAGCCTTAGAACTGTCGGGGTACAATTCGAAGTGTCCCTTGATTGGACTTCACACTCATCTACATTGAGAACTGCCAAGGAACAGTCACAAGCCTCAAATCAAGGCATGGATGAACGCTAGAAACGCGGGGTCCTCAAACATTCAGCACATAGAATTAAACCTAACACGATTACCTCATTGCCAACAACGCAAAAGAACACCATACTGGTATAGTTGCTACAATTAAGGCTGAATTATGGGTGTAATAGGCGGTCAGGAGCATGATGAAATGGGTTTCCTGATCATAAAACCTTAGGGGGTACATAAGCTAAAAATACGCAATGGAAGAATACTCCATGAGCACAGTATAACTTTTACTTTTAGGGGTGCTGGTTTCTTATGCTCAAAATATCTAAATTTGCAGATACTAAGTTTTGGGAATCCGATGACCCTAGGTTGTCACTGTTGATAGGCTCAAACCGTATTCTCAATAACTAAATTCGCTTTAGTATCACTTCGAGTTTGATGGAATTAGCATTAGAACTGGCACTGTGTACGGTGATTTGAACGTTTGTTTTCTAGATCGAGAGTCCTGAATCTGCATATGGGTACCGTGCCGATCGATAATTGGATTTGGGTGGTGGAAATGTTCCTCGAAAACAAAGCAATCATTCTTCAGGACTTCAGTTTTGCTTTTCAGTCAGAACCCAAGTTTCGTTAAACACTGATGCTACTTGGAACGAACCTATTGCAAATACGTAATGTCTCTTCGTCCAGACTTTGGTAACAATGAACCTGAAAATTGCAAGTCGTACAATTTTAAATGCAATGGGAAATCATGGGACTTCCAATCAAAATACTAGGGGGGGCACACAGCTCCTAATAATATCCATATACAATGTGGGAATGATCAGCCTAATGTTAAGCCTATCAATGCATTCGTAACGTTAGTAACGATGAAGGTATGAAAAAAACAGGGAGTACCAAGTATGAGAATAGAAGCCATATAAAGTCTAGTCAAATAACACAAACATAGTCATCAAAGTACAGTTGGCACTAAAAGAGGAAAAATTGTCACCGCGGATTATGCGTAATTGGACATTCTCTCTTCCATCTGAAATCGACAGTATATAGTCACTCATTAATCTCGAGTCTTGCACACACATACGCGATACGAAAAAGGTCAGTGCCACCGATTAATCTTCGTGGTTGTACGCTTCGGTCGCTCTGTTGTCTTCTGATTCGACGGTCTTGCCTTCAGTCGTATACCGTAGTGCAGCCTAGCAACGTGACTCGAATCATGCCAGTCCGCCACAGTTACAATATCGTTTTTTCCAGCGGCGCGAGAATTTCTTTTCGTCACGAGAAACTGCGTCCACGCGTCTGCTTCTCACTCACAGCATCGGGTACGGTTGTTGTTGCGAAAATACGGATACTCGTTGGCGCTTCAGAGATTGTTCCAAGTCTTCATGGGCCGTTAAGCGTTATCGTCTCGGTGTACACGCAGCCATCACTGCATGGGCAAGGACGACGCGCTGTTGGCATTAGGCTCTGGTATCATCAGAAGGGGGAATGAGCTACTTTCCATGCCAATAGGCATCTTCTTGTTACTCTTACACGAATGTCATACAGACTTCATCATCGAAAGTCTGAAACATGATGAAAGGTATACGTACAATGGGTTATTACTCTTGTCAAGAGCCATCCGTCTCGGTCGTAACTGTCGGTCGTAATAGTTATAGTAAATGGTTGTACGTGGTCTACTGACGTTGTCGGGCGCATGGTAATTTCTATCTAGTTGAGTTGGTGAACTAAAGGAAGTTCCATAGAGCGTGCACCCTGTATGTTTACCGACGTGGAGAAACTCACAATGGAGTAAAACCAGAATGGTCTGGAAACCATGGCCCAAGATATTCTAAACTAAAAACTACAAGAACTAAATAACGGGTATTCTAACTAAAAATAACAGGTTGTCTTTTTTCTCAATACCAAACTAGCCATCCCAAGCAAGGAAGGAAAAGGACGACGCCGTCTTCCACGTGCATTGAGTTCTACTGAAGTTAATGCCGCAAATATGAGGGGAGATAAAGCAATGCACACTAGTGGCTAATAAAGATAACAGTATAATCAGGTTATAGGTCATACGAAATCGTGGAAGCATGGAAGAAATATTGTTACAAATGGGAAATGCCAGACTGTAGATGAGTGTAGAAATATGGTAAAGGTTTTGGATCATGGCATGACCTGCAGTGATTATAATGGGACTGATATATCTGGACCTGATGGCAGTACTTGGATTATCGATTGAGATGCATTTGTTAGCTTTCAGCCTCTGTGGTAGGAGAACAAATAGAACGGACCTGGGTTATTTGTTCCCTTTTTTTTTTCCCGACCCACCTATTCATGGACGGGCAGTTTTGCGCAGGTTGAGTGATTGTTCAGCAAGATGGTCCAATATCTGTGAAGTATTTGTTAAAAGGCAATAGCGGTATCGCCCTTGTAATAGTACAGTATGGTTCATAAAGGTTGCCGGTAATCAAAAATTGTTCTTCTTGTTACCTAGAATAAATGATGAGTCCATGTACCTTTCTGTTTAATCCTTTCTAATATCACGAATTCGTGAAATGGAAATGTTTGGATATAGGGTAAGAATCCGTGGTTAAATTTTACTTTGCTGATTTACATCCTCGAACGTAGGGGAAAAACATTTAGCGTGATGCAGCTAAATGTGGTGATCAACTTATGATGGAAAATATGTTGTGACAGTTCCAGTACATAATGATGCCAATTTACTCCTGAGATTTGAGTTGCAGAATTAGGAGGATTTTCATTGGGAAAAAACCACGCAGGTGGCCTTGACGAATCATGTTCAAAAATGGAAATGATCCCCACTGGGGTCGGTGATAAGCACCCTGAATAGGCACCAATTTCATGCTCCATAAAGGGTAAGTATTGGCAATATTACGATCAACGGAAAACAGATTGTTGGAGGAACACGGGTGGTTTATCGATCGAAGGGTGAATACGAAGGGATCCTAATAGTGTTTTGAAGCAAAATGAAATACTATAAATAAATTAATGTTTAATCACCCACAAAGTAGCAGTTATTTTTTCTACCAGTTATTTCGAAAGTATTGCGGAGATTAGTCATAAAAATTAATTACTGCTCCCGGAGGGAGGGCGGTCGGTCGAAACACACCATGTAAAAATGCTGAGAAGATTAGGCATGGTTATTTCACTAAAAAAAAAACCCATAAATAAATCATATAATATAAGCCGTGTAATCAATCCGTTTGATAACGAACGTAAGGTGTAATGAACAAACCAACCCCTCCACAATCCTGCCCACTGTGTGGTCAGTAAGAGTCGTAGGTTATATTCAATAGAGAAGAATTTCTGTGGAACTAATAACAGCAAATTGGTGTTTTTCAGAAGAGAGGAGAGAGAGAGAAAATCATATACATATCTTAATTCTTATTCAAGCTGAGACCATTGCGATGAAACGAATAATAGTAGAGAATGCAATGAATTTAATTTATCACTACTGTAATAAATCCAATCACTATGATTGCGTTGTAGCAATGTCCAGATTTATCGAAACTAGCTGTGACAATAGTTGGCCCAGTGTAATTGCCCACCTTAGGTCTCCAGAATAACAACTAATTGCATTTCGAAGAAGAGTTACCAAGTACCTGAAATTCCGAAGATGAATTCATGATCATTGATGGAAAACATGGCAGCACTTCAGCCCCCAGTAAAGGTAGGCCTTCTGTGGGTACAACGTACATGTGTAGCGTACTGATCATGTGTGAGTCATGGAATACGTGTGTTGTTGTAGTGTTCGGCGAGATTCTTGGGTACCGTTACCCATTAGATAGTTGTAGTAAACATGTGACGAAATACCGGACTAAAGATCGTTAATACAAATGAAATCATACGAAAACGTGAGAGAGGACGAAGAACGGGGAAAACTGGGACGGAGACTCGGAGCCCTCAACCACGATGAGCGCAATCTGAAGTTACGATACCGACTGAAGTTGTGGTAATACCTGTGCATATTGGGTATAGGTTCAGTGGGACGGCAAAAATATAAGTACTACGACAGAAAGGGTTCCTCAGGCTGTAAACAAGTGAGTGTGGTTAGAATATTGATGAATTAGAATCTGTTGACTGCAAATGTTGCAGGTGAGAAAAAGAGAAAACAGAAAATAAAAGTAGAAGTTTTGTGGCAACCCTTGAAAGAGTAAGGCAAACTGCGTGTGTGTAATGTAATCATGAACAGCGTGTAGATACGGACACCGATGACGAGTGACAAAGGAGTCAAACGGGGTTTGCAATAGTATCCAGTTCAAAGTCGGTGGATCTATATCTGAAAGAGACATAGAAAAGAGTTCTCCATAATAAAGCTAGGCGGTAGTGTCTAGGTAACGGGGTATTGACAATCGTCTCACAACGCTGGGACGCCATCATGGTCACGACAAAGGCAAGTGTCCGTCCTTTGACCAAGCGTTCGCAGTGTGGCGGGATTCGGGCTACTGAAGACCATGCTGGTTACTTTACGTAAGC
>JAODTK010005248.1:0-14968 GCA_026419785.1 Sclerodactyla briareus | reverse complement strand
TCAATCACGTAAGCATCAGATTGATGTACACGACCCGCTGTCCTGTTGTTTTTCGTGGCAGATACTTCCATCAAGAAGCAGCAAGTCAGGCTGGAAGAAACCGGAAGGAAACTGGAAGACATTAACCTATGAGGTGAAAGATGCAGGTTATGACTATGAAGACTATAACAGATAGTTCCACTATGATCTCACTGAAAAGTAGTGTACAAAAGACTTTTTTTTTGTCCATATCATTTTGGCAATTTTTGGCGCAAGCTTAGTACACAATAGGACATACATGTAATTGTCCCAATGCATCAACAGAGTTTAGGATGGGCTATGCGGACTTAAATGTGTTATGTAATGAGGGTTATGACTGGTACAATGAGCAAGGCAAGAAAATAGCACAAACCAAGATATCTGTTAGATTAACAAATTTTGATTTTAGAACTACAGAAGTGGCCAGGCAGGAGGAATAAATTTTAATTGATAGCTATGCCATAACGGCATAAAGATACATTATCAGACTAATTTGGAAACACAGCCAATTTGGTTCACTACATAAATCCATATTGCTCCTGATATTATATACAGCACTCAGATCTGTAATCCTTGTAAATTTTGTAAAATTCCTTGTGAATTTTGTCTCTTCACGAAATCCCACAATATGGCATTGGTACCGTTAGCAATAACATGGGATCAACAGAATGCATACTGTATACAATAAATTATATGCCAGAAATTCCTGATGTGTAATGTAGGGCGAATGGTTTTCAGTGTTTTTTTGATACTGAAGCCTGTGGCAACATCACGGTATGCCACATGCTTGGTTTCAACCATTATGGTTATAATGACATGAAACATGTAGAATAGAGAAAACATGGTCTGGTTAATAGGAAAAATGTCTCATTTTAATACTGATAACTTGCCAGTACCTAAATAGCACTACCTATGAAAACACAAATGTTTGTCATTAGAATTCGTCCTAAAGAAGATTACAGGTTATTAGATGCTTTTTTAATAATTTTCCCAATTCCCAAATTAGTTGCTTCTATTGTGGTTGGAGGAAACGGAAGAAACCTATTTCTCCTGGCGGAATGAACCACGGTTTCTTCCACAGGTTTTTCCACCCCGGAAGAAACTTGCGAACCCTGAAACATGCGATTAGAAGTAGACTCGTACTTTGGTACGTGCAGTGTTAGGAAATGCTAGTTGGATTCCAGCATCAGTTTTGTTTTTGGGGAACATGACTCTGACCGACGTTATGGTGGATGAGGCCTACTGTCATTATATTATGTAACGGAAAAAATAGAGAACAGCGCTGTTTTTTTTTTTTTGCATTTTGGCCTCAAATAACATAAAATTGAATTATTAGGAAATATGGTCAGACCGTTGGGTTATGCGGCATACTGTACCTTCGTTGATACTCCGCCCATTCATTTATTGAGAGATGCATGCACTTGATCATTGCGGGGGGAGGGCGGGGAGTGTCACATATAGAACTCGTTATAATGAAACCCGTAGTATATTTTCCGGTTGAACTCGGAATGTTAGGTTGGAAAACCCCATTAGGGAATGTGATGGTGACGCTTTGCTCGGGGACACAACAATACCTCGACCCCACCTGGATGGATTGAGCTCATACCGGTATGTGTGTCCCATGATGAGTACATAATCCCTATTATTTGTGGTTCCGGGTCAAAGATCACTGAGGTCACCAGAGGTCAAAGTCTGAAATCCATTTCCTTGTACACGATAAGTCCCAAATAGTTGGTCCCGAGCGACTGAAATGTTGGGTGAAGCTTTCTAGCCTGATACAGAACCCAATTGTTTTGGGTGTTTGCTAGAGGGTCATTTTGGGGTAGAAACTGGAATAGTCAAAATTGATATTTTTGGCCAAGTTTGGTCGGGTGATTTCGGTCCAAAAACAGAAGTTTTTGTGAAAAGGCGATCTTTTGGCCAATTTGGGCTTTAAACCACGATAACTCGACCTCACCTTAGAGGATGAAGCGCCTATTTGGTATGTGTGTGCCCCAAGATGAGTACATGTATTCGATTGTTTTTGGGGTCAGGTCAGAGGTCTCTGAGTCCCATAGGTCAAAGTCTGAAAGCCTTGTAAATAAATACGATAAGTCCGGAATGGCTGGTCTGATCAATTTGAAATCTGGTGTATAGCTTTTATCAAGAGTACAGGACCCTATTGCTTTTGGTTCAGGTCGGGGGTGAGGTTTTGGTGAAAAGAGAAAATTTGTGAAAGTCAATATTTTGGGCCATTTTGCCTTGTAAACACGATAAACTCGACCCCCCTGGATGAAGGAGCTCATACTTGCTAATGTGAGTTTACTATGATGAGTACAAGACCCCTATGCTTTTGGGGTATGGTCAAGGTCATCGGGTCACCGGAGTCCAAAGTCTGAAAACTTTGTAAACACGATAAGTCCAGAATGGTTGGTCCGATCAGTTGAAATTCGGTGTATGGTCTTTTTTCATGGGAAGTAACAGGACCCTCTTGTTTTTGAAGTTCAGGCCGGGGTGCATTTTAGTTGAAGATAAAATTTTGAAAATTTCAATATTTTTGCCGAAAATTTTTAGTTAGTCTTTAAACACGATAACTCAACAACCCTACCTGGATGGATACCTACTTGGTTTTGAGTTCCCATGATGATACAAAATACCCTATTGTTTTGGGTCAGGTCCGAGTTTCTTTGGAGTCACCAGAGGTCGAGTCGAAAACCTTGGAAATTTATGTGTATCTTCTTATCAAGAGGTTAGGAGCCCTATTGGGTTTTGGTTTGGGGGACGTTTGTTCCCATAATGAGCTGGTACAATCTACTCTTTGACTTGTGTCTGGCATATTTTCCGAAAGAGTCAAAGGAATCACTAAGGCCTTTGTCTGTTCGGGTTGTGTTTTTGTTTTCAGGAAAATCTACCAATTTGAAATATTTGTGAAATTCCAGATGCCTGGTGCGATCAAGTCGACATTCGAATATGCCGCTTTCTTATGAGAAGTACACTAAACCGTTCTCCTTTGATCAAGACCAAATCTTTTGTGAGAGAAAGTCAAAATGTGAAAACTTATTCATCAATTTCAGCTGGTTCAGACGATAACTTGACCCCGGATAGATGCTCTCATACTTAGTATTTAGTTCTATCAAAATCGAATCAGATCCCTATGTTTCAGGGAGTTAGGTCACGGCTCATCTGATATCATTAAGTAAAGTTACAGGATAAGTCCGAAGGCCTGGTCGTCCAAGTCGAAATCATTCTGCAGCTTTCTCGTCTGTTGACCGTAAGATTATTGGCGCGCCAAGAAATAGGTTATGTGTATATATCACATTCGAACAATAACTACCGTCACTACTAAATCTCTACTCTTAGGAATTTTAAAGCCTCGATGTATGCTACATCGGTCCTTTGAATATTCACAGAAGCTCGCTATTAATAGTTACTTCTTCACGAACAAGGTCCGCGTCATTTGAGTGAAATCAATTCAATCAGGAATAATTTGTTTCCGTGCCTATCCCGGATGACATTTTCGAGACCTTTTTATCGCTTCTCATTGGGCATTGACACAACCCCCAATCGATGGAGCTCGATTCACGATTTTAAAAGTTTCAATTCACAGGTAATTACAAGCAGGTCCTCCCTTAGTCACATTTACTTTCCGACCTTCAACTAGTTATGGTTTTTACTGCTTGTTGTTCTGTTTTTAGGAATATTCAACCATTCTCTGACAAATGTGTTATCCGCGTCGTTTGATATGGCTATTAATAATTTTACGAAGCTCCAATATAACAGCACACGAATACGATTTGTTGTTTTTCATGGCGAAGTACGCCTCATTAGAAACCTTCATTGTCCTTTTTTTATTTCCTTTCATTTTTATTTTTTGAGTACGTCAGAGGAATCTATGCTTCAAGGCATTATAGTTGTTGTCTTGTCCTTGTCTGGTGCTATTGGCAGAAACCAACTAGTGGTTATCACTGCTTGTCGGAAGTGTAAATGTGTGTGTGTGGTGTATGGTTCTCTATCGTAACACGAGATCTTTACCTAACCTGGATGATGAAGCCGATACTTGGTTATGGGGGGGGGGGGGTCATAAAGTGACTTTGAAAAGTATCTCCCTTTAACGATAGGTTCAGAAAAAGGACACCACAACAGTCCGTGGAACAAAATTCCCGTCACTACGCAGTTTCCTCAAATATTCTAAATCCGAGGATATTCTCAAAGCCATCAATGGGAGCCACACGCGATTTGTGAATAGCTGTCGCACCTTGGATATCATGGCTGCCCGAAACATCCAAGTCTATTAAAGGGTAATTACCCAATCATCCACATAGGAGGTTATCACGACATTGTCAAAGTCCCTTGCAACCAGTTAGCTCCCGAATTATCCTGAATTTGCGTTTTCATTCCGATCATAAGTCTGGATCATCGAGTGGTCTGATCATTCGGGGCTGGTTTCGCTGTTTTTTTTACACATTCGAACCACGAGCCATAATACGAGATACTTGGCGAGTGCTTTACCTTTTCTTTACTACGCCAAGCATTTTCACGGCCAGTGACTACCGTACTCTCCTAATGGACACTCCAAGACTTCCACATATGAATACGATTAGTCTTGGCAAGAGTAGGTGTCTCGCAGCTTTAATTCGTTCAGAGATCGATACCTTTCAAATTTATGATCAACAAAAAAGTCAAACGAATTATGACATGATGCGTGAGCTATAACGTTTTTCCTTAAGCTACTTGGTCCAGATCAAAAGTCAGGTTTCCTGTGAATAATCAACCGAATCCACTGTCCCAAACATTACATAGCTGTCATCTGGTGGTGAATCCAACCAATTAGGATGCTCTTTTATAATTTCTTTCCTTATTAAGCTACACTTCTAATCATTCTGGTCACTAACTAGCTCAGTGTTCCATACACCCGTTCATTATAGGACACGGTTCGACGAGGTTATTATATACGACATCTTTCCGGATAGGTATTTGGGTAATATTTGTGAGAAGTGCGTTGTATTCCATACTGCATTTTTCCTTAAAAATACAAAAAATCGCCAAGATCATCGCTCATATCGAAATTAGACAAGTAATTGATGACAACTTTAGACTGCTTTCTGCTTTGAATATTCGACATTGTGTGACTTCAGATTCTACGAAGCCTATTTATCTCCAGTAGCAGGGGTAGTCCTAAGGTACTTCGACGAGGGATGGAAACGAATACCAACGAAACATTGCTACTCCGCACTCTTGCAGAGGTGTCATTGGATCCGAGATGAGGTGCTCATGAATCACAACCCATTGAATTCCACCCACGCCGACTTTCGGCCAGTATAACGTTCTCTCTTTACGATCCTACCCTCAACCATACACTTCAAAACCAACCACCAATTCAAGGTGACAGCAGGTTCGTTACCCATGGAACACCGCCTTTCTTTTGGACATGTGAAGGTTAACTAGGACCTGGCGCTATGCTTGGTCTGGTGATCACGAAATGTCAAGCACCGGGGAGAACAGGACACTTTTTGGAAATGTCATTGTTTTCTGATTTACCACCCCAAATCCCCGGGTTTCGAGAAAGATAAACCAATATCTCTGTTGGACGATTTGTTCAGGTGTAGCCACTGTCGGAGATGTTTAACAATGCTGTCTTCCATCTCTGCAGAGTCCTTTACGCGTGACCGCTGTACTGAAGTGCAAATTAAACCAAAACAATGCCCATATTATTGATCGCTTGATCTAGCAACATTAGCAAAAGCATGCACTATCTTTTCCATGTGTCATAACCTTGGAATATCATGGCCGAGATACATTATTTACCATGTTCCCTTCTTGGGAGGAGGAGAACCCCTGGATTTAATTTCGGTTTGGGTTGTTAAATCGCTGTTTGGTCCAATTATTCCCTGATCTTTGACCATGGAGAAGCGCCGCTTTCTTTGCTTATATGCATATCGGTCAACGGAGAGACACAATCCCCACACACTTCTATGAGTCCGTGCTGCTTGAGTCATAGTCAATATAGTCACGTATCCCTGTAACATGGTTTCGGGACGGGCAACGGCATCATTACCGTCCATCATCCACCGAACCACCTGTCCGATGCCTGTTCAAAAATAATAATTGAATAATGCCACCCCTGGATATCCTCTCCGTCTCTGGGTGTAATCATTATATCCAGAGTTGGATTCCACAAGGAACGCAGAATCGGTATGGATTTCTGCTAAGATTAACAAGGTTCCTGATCCCAATGATTTTGCAGCATAAACCATGAATCATGATTGATGCTTCCAAACGCCTCTACCGGTCAGAAAGCAATAACCCCTGGCACTGCCCAGATTGATTCGAACGTCTGTGTATGGACGAAAAGACTTTGTGTTTCGTGCGTTCGTCCCGAAGCAAGGACCCCTCCTACATCGAGGAGAGTCTATTGTTGTTTTATGACCTATGGCCTAATTGCAACCTTCATGACAGAGCTTGTGGGTCTAAGAAGTATGGGGATATTGGCCTTCAGTCATTCAGACGTGGGAGTCGGGATCTGTCTTGGTCTAATTGTATAGTTTTTCCATCGTTTGGAACCACGGTTGGTCAGGCAGATGTTCAAAATGTTCTCCGAGTTGCGGGAATTCATTCTTGACAGGCAGACTGTCGGGTCCGTGCCCAGGGAACAACTTCTGTTGGCATTGACGAGCGTCCTTCTTTGCCGATTCCTAATCCGTTTTACCAGATCCTCTGCCGACCTGCCGGGCTGGTATGTTTTACCTCTTTCGATACAGTGCGTCTGAGGGTTCCAGTTTTGTCACGCGCCTTTTATAACAGTAAAAATCTTTACTCTTCTTTTCTGTACTAAACTTAATTGGAGGAATTATCATAGTATCGTGTCGGATATCTGGATTGATCGTTTTTCTATTGCACGTCCAACGGTGTGGCCAGCTGTGATCAGGATAAACCCGTTTGCTCTTGATTCCTCCAGCCTACAAATGGATTTGATATTTCCGCAAAAGTCAATTCCACTCTGAAATAATATCAAGAAATAATTTGGGAGAGACTCGTGCTTGCCTTCTCCGGAAAGGGAGAATTTACGGAGGATGCGACCTACGAATCTTAGAAATGTGTGGCAAATTCGGTACCGTTCGGTTCAACAACCGTTGGACTTTTTCTGTTGAAATGTAGGACAGAGGCTGATAAGGGTCCAACATCGCGCCGGGCAGAGTGAGTAAATGACCTTGCTACCGTGTTGAATGCCAAAACGTATGCTGAGAAACCATCACGGCTCGATGATTAACCATTTATCATTGAGAATGAGCAACCTTGTCCAACGAACTAGACACAATTTACGGACTGTCACATCTGGATTATCCGCCTCTGTATTAACAACAGGCACAATATAGGAAAAAAAGCGATGGTTTACTTAGCGATAGCCCTTAAGATAAGTACATGATCCGGTGACGCTAAAATTATCGATTCCGGTATTCGATAAAAAAAAAATCTAGTTGCTCTCTCTCTCGTGCCTCCACCCGTCTTGCCAAAGATCTGACAGTTAGCATCTGATCTGTTTCTATACAATATAATGGCTGTTATGTGCGTCACTATATTCTGCGCATGATAAGAGGATACGTGTGAGGGGTCAGACTCGGGATGGGTAATACGATTAGTAGAGCTCTCAGTGTTCCTCGCTAAAACAAACAAACTAATTATGAGCGGCATCGCCGAAGAGAACGAATCCCAACAAAAAATTATTCTTAGAAAATAAACTCCAAAACAATATGCAGCACGAACGCTCACCACAACTCCAACATCTGGCGAAAGCAACAAACCCAGAATAAATACCGAACGGTAAATCGTTCAATCTGGGTTTTACCGAAGCTGTAGATTTTGTTTCCCGACTGACTGCACTTCATGTCTGTGATCGGTTCTATTGTTATTTCTTGTAGTTGGCTGCAATGCGATGGAATAATAAATAATAATATCAGTGCTCGCATAGCGCTTTTCCGAGTCGTGAACATGCCACAAAGCGCTTCACCTATAATTTTTCATGGACGCGAAAATTTCAATATATTATTGAATTCACTACTCCCATTGCCATTATCTAGGCGATCCTATGCCGTCACACGCATACCAGGAAAAGGGGTTGTTTCATGTGAAGCTCATTAACCTTCCTTTGCTAAAATTGCTACCACAAGTGCCACGGGACCCTAGTGCAACCACCATTGATATCCCAACTGCCTCTATTTAAGCATATCGAAGAAACGTTGCCACATGACTGCCTGCCCATAAAATCGCAAGGCACATGTACAACGTGGCAGGCGTCTCCAACCAGGGAAATGCAACATCTCGGCAGGGATCAATACGTCATGTTTTTTTCAGGCCTCATTTCCGTGAAATCGCCCCCCTTTTTTGCACTCCTGCATCACGGCATGCCTACCGACCACCACAAAACACCACTGAACTGAACCCCGGTATAGGAGAACGAAAATATCCGGATCCGGTACGATGGAATCATCAAGAAAGACAACCTGACATTGTGGTCGTAAATGAGGCTTCTGGCTTAGCGGGAACTCATAGATGTAGTCATCACAAGACACACACTAATCGGAAAGGAGTTCTGAAGAAGATTGACACATACCAGAATCTCGTCTGAAATACACAGAATGTGGGATGTCAAAGCAAGGTTATGCCAGTGGTGATTGGAACACTTGGAGCGACTTAGAAAGCTACTGGAACGACGTCACAGGACGACAGCGAACCCTCCCTCTGATAGGAACCACGTTATTTCGAGTGCCTACTTCTGAGACGAGTGCTCGACCCTCCTAGAATCTGGGTAGACTCTGAGCCGCGGGTCAGGGATAAAACAACGATGACCACCAAACGATTGTGAATCACAAAAACATTATAAATAATGATTCGTGAAGTACATTCTCGCAAATGTAATCATTTTGTCTTAGCCAAGTACTTTCGGCAAGAATCACAGCAAATCCCGATCGAATATTGTTCTTTTCTTCTCTAATTTGCAGATTTAGGTCAGTCAAAAACATTCGAACACAGCCATAAAGTAGCCTTTTGGAGATCCTAGCTAATCCCATCCCCGCCTTCGATAGTCATTGGAACTGCCTGACTCGACTTGCTTACGCCTGCGTCTCGTTTTATTACTCTCCTTCTTCACCTGTTTCCTGAGGGCCATAATTTATATACTTTCCTCGTGTTCACGGCATGTATATTCCTGTTGCAGTTTTTAATATAAACCAACTGCATTCCAGAGACTTGGCGTTTATCTGTGGAAGCATCCGATTATTTAGGCCCTAGTTCTGATGTTTAACACATATGGGATTTTATTTGAATTATTCGTGATACGGCGTAACGTTTCGCTGGCCGTGCAGGCAACTTTTTGCACGATAAAATCTCATTCACTCAATCACTCACGAATCATTCTGGTTTCCTCTCTTTTTAATATAACCCTTGTTATGTCATGGAAGCTTTTCATGGTACATTAAATTACAAAATAATTTCATTCCTAATTTGCCTATTCCCATCCTCATGAAAGAGGATCTGAAGAGATGAATGATCACATTCTGTACTTACTGTGTTCAGAGAAAACGTCGAGCTTCCCTGACAGCGTTATGAAGTTTTAATTGTCATCATGTAACGGATTCCACGCAAACGCATCGCTGTGTGCTGCTGCGATTGACCCATGGCGCAAATATTTTGTTGTTTCATGGGAATATTCGTAGTTACTTACGCATAACAAGACGTTAGGTCAGTCAATGGCGTGTCTTTATGTCATTTCGTGTTTCTGAAATCCGCCCATGCGTATACAACCGTGCTCCCACACCCTCGCTTCATGTTGTGAGATGCTGTGGGTGGTCCACGCGCTTCTTGTTTATTACTGATATCTTGTGAGCCCGGGTGGCCACATGGCGAAGACTATACAGTGGAAACATGATATACAGTTGTTAGACGGAACGGGCGGGATTTTGTCAAGATTCAACGTGTTATGTACCTCTGGTGAACGATTCCTCCACGGCATAATGTTTACGGTAGACGCCAGCCTTGTTATCGACCGGTCAGAATGACTTCCGATAATTATACGATGTTTCTAAAATTCCTAACAGATTGGGGTGGCTGTCGAAGACGTTGACATCTTGGTTCAGTGTTACAAAAGGTTTTTTTTTTCAACAATATCTCGATCGATAAGCTGAAGACTTGTTATTGTACTCAACTGTCCTTTGTCCGGTTTCGCTTCCTAAAAATAGTCCAGAGAACCAACCTAATGTTTTTTTTTTATTTTTTTTTTCATTTTATAGGTATACATCTATACAGGCTCAGACTTGGATACTGCCCTATTTTCAGCTGCGAGTCTGTCCCCAGGATGGGGCCTGCATCTTTTGTGGCGTATCCACATGATGGAGACGAGAGAGAGTAATCACACATACCGTGCAATTGCTATCCTCTTGCTACCTTTCCGTTTTCTCGACTCAGCGAGGAAGGCAGGAGGTTCCATTATTACAGTTTCTAGTATGGCCCACCCGGAATTCAAAACCTGATCTCCTCCGGCTGGTAAGCCGATGCGCCAGCTGCTTACGCAGGCGTGTTTGCCAAGTGCATGTCAAAGCCGTTTTGACAGAAGGGCTCAATCTTTTCAGATACCCCAGCATGCTTCGTCGGGTCACCCAAATATTTTCCAAGGGACACACTGCTAGTCCGCTGTGCCTCTGCACTGCAACAGTGTAACCATAAAGAACACAATTCTGACAATGCACTTCGTTTCTAAACACTTAATATTCGTGATGAATACTCCGTCAGCAGCGTGCCTGTACTTTTTGTCATCTAGGGATCCCTACTTGATACACGGAATAGTAACCACATACAGAAGGCATCATAGGTAAATTCACACTAATCCCAGGGCCGAGCGTCTGGCCCAGGTACCGTCCTTTGGTGGTTTTTTCGTACTTGAAGACTCTACCAGGATTTGACCCCGGGTAGTGAGTAGGCTTCTCTGCAAACTGCCCTTGGACAACTCGTTTGGTTAGTATGGGACCTTCTTTTTTGTATCACAGAGAAAAGCATAGATGCGACAGATTAGACCACAACACACTCGCATCGCCATGTTCCCTTGTTTTTGAGCCCTTTGAGAGTTTCACGGGGGTATTCATCCAGCGCTTAGGAACCGAGAAAGATCGGAGTTTTGATGTTCAAATGATAATAAACATATACATAGAGACTCTCAGTTTTTTACCTTGTAGTTTCTCATACAAAGTTACAGCAAATTCTTAAGCATGCCCTAATCCCTTGTGGAATATTTTCTACGGAGATAAGGACATATTTCTTAACAACCATTCATGTTCTTGAAGTCTAAAAAGTATGAAGCCCTAACCCCGGTGATTCGGTTAGTCTGTGTGGTGTGTTCTTTCATATTACGAATCACGTAGACTAACGCTTACAAAGAACAGACTTTTAAAATCAAGGAGTGAACACGTTGTTATTTCACTCAATTTGTATGAATTGTTCAATTCGTAACGCGGGTCGCTTAACGGCTTTTACCTACTGACTCATAACCAAATTTGGAAACGCACGAAGAATTGCTTGCTTCAGTTTACTATGAAGGCTGCATCTTAAGAAACCGTTGGCAATTGTATTAATCAATGGAAGTGTTACGGAATGTAATGGACTACCAGTATTGTCGAAGAATCTCTTCCGCGTAATTCCTGTCATACCATCCGAAGTTGAAGTTTGTGTTTTTGAACCGTTGGTCGGTAATCAGTAGGCTTATCCCGAGTATTCCAATGGCTCCATGAGTGACGCACATTCTAACGGTTCATTTTAAATTGTTCTTGAAATGAATTTTACAAAATCGAACCAGTGTGTGAACGAGAGATGGACCTGTTTGTTCAATAGATGCAACTAGACCTTAGGGTTGAAATTCGATAAAGAATATAGGCCGATAGGGATCCACGTAGAATAGTGCCGATTGAACATCGCGTCATTCCTTTAAAGCTCAATGAAGAGATCGCGGTCAAGGGAACAAGGGGTGATATTACATTGTCATATACATTGATAGTACAAATTGTCTATTACATTGTCAAGCGGCACCGACGGCATTTGGTTCTCTTCCGTTCAATCGAACTTCAAAACCCTATAACTTGGTCCTTATTCATAAATCAGTCTGACGCCCTCACTACGGTCACAATGAGACTAAAGGCAGAGCGTCCACGACATCCTATATATTATATTCTGTGTTCAGCGTCTTCTGGTTAAGCCTTCAAGGGAAACCCCTCTCCATTAAAGAAGGTGTATTAATGAGGAAACCAAACAATTTCGTACAGAGACTTAAGTACCTATCATTGAGATTGGCTATATCATATTAAACGATGTCAACGTGCGTTTATAAGCGTTTTGTGTTGTCGATGTTATCTCTACAGAAATTTTATAATCACTTCCCTCTCCAGCCTATTACTCGCGGAACTACCGCAAAACGTAATCCTTAGATTACCCGTGTCTCATTAGGGTCGAATCAAACGAAAAATTAAACTTTAGAATAAGTATATCCCAGTCCAACAGCACATCATAAGGGTATATTATCCACTTCAGGAACATTCTTACAACTCATTAAGGAATGCTAAGAGTTATATTACAAGCCAATTCATTTGATTATGTAAATCGTATTCCGCAAAGCTGTGGAAAAATAATTATCAGCTAATCAGGTCCAAGAAAAACCCGTGCTTCTGTCGATGTATTATCTATAATAATGAGCACAACTAACTCCGCGGAATTGCTGATACTTTCATTCAATGATTTTTCCTCGAGCATTGCTGGTGAACTGCCAGAAAATTACCTGACTGTGCACTTACTTTTGTTGGTTTTCTACCTAATAACAATATCCCAAGTTATTTTTCTCTCTCTCCACGAACCCGTCTAAGATAATAGGAATCAAGAATAATCTCCGTCCAACTACTTCCAGTGGGATCGATATGTGCCTGTTGTCAATATCCTAAATCATCTTTACCATTTTGCTCACCCCTGCACATATTTTTAATCGTCATTGTCTTTTGGCAATAGTTCCGGAAACGAAGATTGCAAAAGTCATCCTGTTTTTAAATCGGTCAGACTAGTTGCCCTCGAATTAACAGACGACATCGATTTCTTCCCAGCTTATCAAAATTCTTGAGAAATTCTTCTATAATCGGCTTAATTCGTTTTCATTGATACATAATATAATTTCCCATCTCAGTTTGGTTTCGTAAAAATTATACTACATATATGGCTGCCATTGACATGATGACCGACTATATCTTAAAAGGTTTTAATAATAAGCATTATTCGTTGGGTTATTCCTAGATTTGTCAAAGCGTTTCGACAACTGTTAATCATGATCTTTTATTAAGTAATCTTCATCACTATGGTCTCCGGGTATAGCCTACAATTTGGATCAGTATTACCATTACCTCACTGATCGGAATCAATTTGTATATATAAAGGGCAGTACATCTCCTTACTAGGGCATTACTTGTGGCCGTTTCGCAGGTGTCGGTCTTGGGTCCACTCTTATTTTTTTGATATACATAATGATCTTCCAATCGCATCAGATAAGTGGAAATTCTGCTTTTTGCAGATGTATAACTAGCCGTCTTTTTAAATCTGATAATCCTTCATATACTGCATATAATATCACCCAAGGAAGTCAAGAAAGTGTCCTACTGGTTCAAGGCCAAGAGGCTGTCTGAATAACGAGTAAACACCATTTTCGTCTTTTTCCATCTTCCAGTACCGCACACCCATAACATGAAATTTATATGATGGAACACTATTTTCAGGAATGAGTCGTAACATTTCTTGGACTATGTATTGATTCCACTTTGAACTGGAAATTTCCACATAACTGCAATCTGTACCAAAGTAGCTAGAACCATTGCTATTTTATATAAACTTAAAAATGGTCCCTCAGAAATGTTGCTCCTTACACGTAAATAATGCTTTTGATTTATTCCCAGTTATCGTGTGTATATTTATCTGGGGAATTGCTATCCCTCCATTATATTGAATATCGTTTTCAGAGAAAGCAGTTCGTATATCACTGGAGCGGGGTTTATGAAAATACTTGCTGTTCCTCATTTAATCAACTAAAATTCTCAGAATTAATCGAATTTATTACGGACTTAACAGCTTGGGTAATGAAATGTAACTGAAATGTAAATGGTTTTCATTCCAGACTTCTTCGTAATTTCCGTTCGTTGTTCTGGTTACATAACTCCCATTATTCGACCAGGAGGTGCTAAAAGCATTGAAATACCACCCCAACCGTAGAACTTCCAAAGGTCTATTATGTTTCTGGGAGCGAATTGTTGAATGCATTGCATATCACTAAAGGAAATCATCATACCCCAGCTTTATAAGCATATAAACGTACATCTTCTTTCTGTCTGAGCATCCATTTGGGTCCTCATTAACTGCGGTTACTGCCGTATGCGTGTCCTTGTATCATTTACGAGGGGAGGGGGGTTGTTATTGTCCGTTTAACAAAAAATCCTATTACTTGCATTATTATAGGGGGGTCTAACTTTACAAGCTTCTTCTGCTTTTAATACCTCCTCCACAAACAATCATATCTTGTAATATGTTATGGCTTGCTTATTTTGTGAACTAAATGAACTGAACTGAACTGAACTTATCCTCCCGTGGAGGAACAGTGTTCTTGTGAGGGCCAATCCACGAAGTGGACAATTTACTACTCTGTTCTAAACCTGACGAATGGTCATTTCACACTGAAAATGTTGTCAACCGGCCATCCGCCATGAAAACAGAGTTCTACACGTAGCGAATATAGCATATAGCCTACAAGATTCTCGGAGCGAGCGCCATTGTACTGGAACGAAGGCCCACTGTGTGTGGTCAGTTCTATTTTTAGCTGCGGTAAGCAGCTCTACGTCATCAGGTCTCTCCGTCCGTCCATCCGTTAGTTCGTTCGTTCGTTTGCGTCGTTCGTTCTGTTGTCGCA
>JAODTK010005247.1:0-14630 GCA_026419785.1 Sclerodactyla briareus | reverse complement strand
TGCCTTTCTCCTGAAAATAGGAGAACATTTTGCTCTCCTTCCAAACAACCAGAAACAACACCTCTTGACAGTTTATTGAAAAGGCCGATCACACCCGAATCCGCATTTATACAGTCCTATGCAGCTGCGGCGGTTAGCTACCGAGACAAATGCTGATCCGTCCACAAGGCACTTGATGTCCAATTATAGATTTCAGCCTACGATATGTACTATCAGTGTATGACATCAGCCTATGTAAGTACACCGGCTATGCATCGATGGTTGTGTGTGGGGGAGCGGCGGGGGGGAGGAGAGGGGGGGAGGGGTATGAAGTAGGGTTGTCAAGCAGCAAGAGGAAGGGAAGAGAAAGTTAATATTCGATATTCCGAGTGCCGACAGAATAGGAGAGATTCAGTAAACCCCACCTACTCGCTCACTCACCATGGAAGTACAGCCCTAGAGACTAGAGGGCAACTAGCTGCAGTCACCAATCGCCACCCAGTCACCCAGCCTCCTCAAAGAAGCCTCCTCAGTGGCCTAGACAGAGGAAAAGAAACTAATCATGGAACGATCAGATTACTTGTTATCTTTATAGGAAAATCAAACTCTATTAAAATATACAACATAAATTGGATATAAGCCCCATGTAGTAAGATTACATGCCCCTAATAAATAATTCCCTTTCCTTGTACAAACATTACCAGAACTCCGGTCACTACAATAACTATTTCCGCGTTTGATTTGTTTACGAGAGTGGGTTTTTTAGTTTTTTTTTGCCGTATCGCGCAATCCCCATGGTCGAGGCAATTTTTTAGTACTGCGAGGAATCAGGACATCCGACTTCCAGTTAAAGGAGAATTCAAGTCTGAACTTTGGAAAAGTGAACTGATATGTTAAATGAGAGACCACAATGTCATGAACATTTCCTCAAATTTCATCTAAAAATACTGCATCCTCTCCGAGATATGTCACTTTGACTGAAACGACAGGACGCTGCCATTTGATAAGGATTGGGAATCACCTAACAACGGTACTCGAGGGCTTTGTTCTTTATTGTATTTTGTGATCAAATAATTCTGAGATAGCGACATAGATTCGAAACCAATATAGTATGAAATGTTTCTTTGCATATCGTCCAGTGATTCAGATATAAAAAAGGCGCTGGTAAATTGTTGTGCACCGTTATGTGAATGATAGGTGGGAAAAAAAAAACAAAGGAAATACAATGTATTATGCAGTGGTAGGGTTGTGTGACTATAATTAGACTTATCAAGTATCCTGCATTCATCTGGGGAAAATGGCAGCGCCTGTTGGCTCTTGTTTTTTATTTATTAAACGCATATAACTTGGGGAGGGGACACAATTTGTTAGTGGTATTTTTGTAGAATGTTCAGTAACGCTCTGATTCATATATGTGAAGATATTCCCAGACGTTAATTCTTCCTTTAATATTCAGACTTCCGTGATAAACTACATGCGTGAAGAAGGGCCGGGGTGCATCTCTGTACAATAATTCCCCTTTTTGGATCCGGTGATCCTAATCGTAACCCAGTTAATCCACTAACACCTGAGACATCGTTGGTAAAATACCGGTAGCTAATCGTGATGAAAACGCACTGGAGTGAACTTCAAATGTGGTACAGGCCAATCATACCGATGAGCAATGGTGATGGCGCTCTGTCAAAAACTAAGCAGTTAGTCAACCTTAGATCAAAACGCAGGAACCAACAGTTTTAGTGCGGGAGAGGAGCTTCTATAAGTCATCAGGTCTCTCCGTCCGTTCAGTTCGTAGTTCGTTCCTTCTTTGCAGTCACGTTCATTCATAAACTTCTAAACAGTACATGCGATCAGGTCGAAATGGTAGGTGGATGACGCTTGCTACTGGCTCGCCTTCTTAGCTAAGTTTATGTTCGCATGGTGTTATTAGATTCTAATTAAATCCAATTAATTACCCTATTCCACCTTAATTTGAACTCTCTGACATGTGAGAGAAGTTTGTTATATTACTCCATCCTTATGTAGAGCAGAGGGTTTACCTTATCTGTCAGAAGTCAGTCTGCAGCCCAGTTGGACATAAAATCCTATTGTCAGGGAAGATGTTGTCTCATCACATACTCGCCCTAGGTTACATTAGTCCAGCCCTCGCAGGATTTGTTACATTTACCCCTTATCTTGGGGAGCACGCAGCGACAAGGGACCATTCAGAAGTCAGTATTCTTTTAACACATTCTCGGACCAATTTCTCATGGTGACCTAGAAAGGTGTGGCACGAAAGATTTATAGATACCTAAATGCTGTTTAATGGTAACTTGTGGCCTTGTTTATATTGCCTCTGGCGTGGTTCCAACTATAAACTGATGAGTGTCAACAATGTCAGATATCAATTTCTGTGGGAAAGGTTTCCACGTTCACCATCCCACAGGCTTAGGAATGAGTTTGGCTGCATACTTGTTGCTGGGCATGATAGCAAATTTAGGACAATGTGGTAGCATGATCAAAGTCATCTCCATATGTTAGGGACAGAGTCAGTAGAGGTCCAGTTAAATGTGAACAAACAATAAATGTGGATTTGCGAAACACAGCAGTGTATTCGCCACAAGAATTTGCTGTCCGCAGTACCAAGACGTCCGACATTGCATTGTTTTTTTTTTTTTAGCAGAGCACCCTCTATTACAAAACGAACGAAAAAATGCTGAATTAAACAAACCGTCGGAGAAGTTTGGTATAAATTATACCGGTTTCACTCGAAACCGGAGGGTCAACCAAGGAGGTGGTCGATCGACTCTCTCCTGTGGAGAGTGACTCGTGAGGGTTGACGTCACAGTGAATAAGACGTATACGCATATAATTAGACTTAGTGTGTTACGTGGTCACCACATACACACAGACATCGCACTTACACACATGCACATACACAAGTACACATAATTTTACGCACACACGCCATCATTTGTGCTAGATTCCTCCGATACTACAGTAAATGACTGAGTATGACAAGATTCCTCTAATGGATTACTAGTCAGGAATAGTGGTTTGTCGGGGACCACTGACTGGACAAAAATCGGTGATTTTCAGGTGGACCGTGCGCAAGGGGCGGGTTCGGGGTGTCAGAACCTCCCCATCCAACCCCCATTTCCCATGTACTGGGCACGGTAACAAGAGCTGAGTGCGGAGTCTCTGAATCGCTCTGTAGGCGGCTGCGAGGCCCTGTTGCCATGGTACCCTCCACGGGTCACCAAGGACGCTGGAACTCCGCCTCTCGGTCGCTCGTCCGATGCCTTCAGAGCCATGCTACCCTAGCTTACAATGAGCTCGATGGATTCGACTGTTTCTCTAGAATTGCCCCAGGCTGCACTCCTCTTCGGTCTTTATGATGCATTTTTTGAAAGTCTGCCCATGTCCTTCCCTCTCGGGATGCCACATTCACCCTCCAGGTCGTCAAATTAATGCCCATGCTTCTCACACTATTGGCTGTGTTTTAGTCGACTGTAAGTGATATATAATTAGTCATTAGCCATCAATTATGAACTGATTTGCTAACGAGTCAGGTGACACCACTACAAAAACAATCATCTAACATAGCTAAAAGTCCCAAGAGACTGATAGCTAAGCCACGCCACTTCTAGCACTGATTTTGTATACAAAATTACGTCCTCCTTGACAACAACAGCTGATTGAGCGGGTTGGTCCGTGACCCTTTCGCGTTCGAGTCCGCTGTGCAAAATTATCTATCCAATCACTAACAGTCGAACAAACGCACCCTTGGCTGCGGTTTTAGTCAGCTGTTAGTGGTAGATAATTACTAATTTCCGCCTCCAATAGAGGGACCTGATTGGCTAACGAGTCATGTGACACCATTACAAATATCTAACGAGCTAACAGTCCGTTAGATAATTAGGAACGCCCACTGCTATCATGGTTTTGTCCACAAAATTGATAACTTGGCTCGACAACTACAGCTTGATCACGTGATCACTTTGCATTCGAGTCGCCGTGCGAAACTATCTATCACTCACAGTTGACTAAAAAAAAAAACACCCCATTGAATTAGATGACCATAATAGTTGATGAGTATTATCATTGGCCAAGGGTGTAAACAAATTTGTTTAGGCTTTATTGATTTACCCAGCCAGGGTCTTTCGGTATTTTTGCAATGTTAATGAGAATGCTCCTCCCACAGATGAACCGAATCTGTAGAATCTCAAAGTCAATATCGGAACCTCATTATAACAAACCATCTCCTTTGCAACCTAACACATTGTGTTAAAAGGTTTGTGCTACTGCACCATTGTTCTCTTTTAATTTCTTATATTCAGTCGAGAAATCTGTTCCGTCATGGCTGGATTGGGCACGGGGGAATTTGCAACCACTTTTTTGCCATGGCTCTCTTGCCCAGGCGCATTGCGTCGTCCTGGGGGGCCAGGGGAACACGTCCCCCCCACTTTTCGAAGTGGGTGGACATCAGATCAAAGTCCCCCCCCCCCACTTTTTGAGCCGCATGAAGACGCAGTAATGTCCGTTTACCTACACACACGTTAAGGGATTGTGGTGGGCTGAAAAATATTGAGAAAGCAGCCTCACAAAGCCCAGTGGCCTTTATCCGAACCCGATTGCCAAAATTTCCGGCGCGTACGCGCGACCTGTAACTGTTTCTTCTATCTGTCTATCTTGTCGTGACGATGCATTTTGAAGGGATATTTCTGGCGATATGATCTTTTCGCAAGTTTTCTCACTCGAAACATAAGGAGACATTCTATTTGTGTTTTTTTTAAACAAGGGTAACTCACCATGAAAAGTCCATTGATTATGACACTAAGCGGCGTTGGATACGAGGCTATGATGAGTCAGACTGCTCCAACCCACTTATTGAAGTAACAGCAAGTTTCAGATCGAGAGCAACCCGCTTGGGCACAGAATAGGCACATTCAGGGCATCAAACCTGCCAGAGTGGATAAATGGCCCACATTGTCAGCAGCATTGCCGATTTCTCTTGTCGAGAGCCCGATGATTGAGCAAAATTTTTCAATCTTGTCAAGTTTGAACGTTGTAATTTTATCGAATGTCCAAAAATATGCAAAACTTCGTCCGTTTCGGTCGGTATCCTGATGGTTGTTTTTCGCTGTCATACTGTAGAGACCAACGTCACTATAGCTATGAGATTCCGTGAAAAATATTTTGAGTGCATTTTGTAATTCTGGGACTATATTTTACAAATTGCTCTCTAGACATCGCAATTTCTAGAGCCACCTGAAGGCATCGATAGACTAATGCACTCCCATTTTAACATGTAAACATCTTGCACTTCATTTCAACAAAACATCGCTGGCCCATAATCCGAAACGAGACAGAAAACAATTGCGGAGCGCGTCGAGATATTTCCTACATTGTATATTGCGCTATATAAGAATGAAACTGTGTTAACAAACCTGGCAAGAAATGTTAATTCTAGCAAAGATGAGTACGGCATTTTTTTGAAATCATAGACTATACAAGGAAACCGTGCAAATTAGCACTTCGAGCTTTTGGTGTTCACCTCATGAATGCATAACAAAATCGAACAACTTTGTGCATATTCATTAAAATATCCGCCCAAAAATCGGGTACTATTCTAACGGAGGCAAAAGGGAAAATTATAACCTGGGTTCTCTAGAATGGCTAACCGGTCTGACTTCCAGGCCTTTTTTCCCCTGGACCCCAACTAAGGTGGTCCCAATTGAAGGTAGGATTCATGCCGATAACCAAAAGAAGAGAACTTACTGCCCTGGTGTACACACATTTTCGCACAAAAACATCACATTTTTAAGAGCGTGGATTTGCACCTAAAGCAAAACTTTTTCAAAGGAGACTGGTAACCCCCTGACTGCCTGAGACCCCTCTCCGCAGGGCCCTAATCAATGTTAATCCCCCCACCTAGTCAGAAATGTCTACCGTCACTGCTGTGCGACATCGTGAACCACTCTATCCCCCATGACGGATTCTCAGTTGTTCCCTTTCTTTCTGCCCAATCAATCACTGGCACTTCATAATAATTTCGCAGGCGAAATACCATTCTTCACCCAAATAATCAATTTGAGCTACGCACCCATCTGGAACTAGAGTAACTAGGCTCATGTTTGTTCACAATTCATTAATTGTAAATCGAAACTGTTTTTATTTCTGGCTCAGACTTACTAAATTGCGGTAGCCCCTTTGAAGAGCGCAAAGTTCTTCTGAGATGAAAAACTTCGGGGTCTGGGGAGCAAATTTACAATAATTCGGGGAAAAATCTGGACAGAAAAAGGCAACAGTGAAGGAAATGCCCAAAATGTCTGCTTACTGGCCTGAATTTCTATCAAAACGCCGTAAAAACATGGCAAAACAAACAAACATGCAAATCAGTTTTCTGCAAAACAAACAGAAGAGTCACGTACGGCCCTAGGCCAGCTCCTCAGCACTTTTTCTCCTTTCGAATTTATATTATTCTGCATGTTGCCCCTACGGAATGCCTGAGGACCAAATTGGTTCACTGATGTGCTCAAACACGCTGGCACTGCATCACTTGGCTTGCGTATGTCCAAGGGGCCATTCTCCTGTCTGAAATTTGAGGGTCCCCATGTGGTCAAGAGTGAAAACATATATATACTGAGGACGTCCAACAAGTTGGGTCACGACCCCACAAATTTGCTTCCCTTGGATTGGAAATAGTCCTTGCAGATACCCCGTAATAATTTGCCAATTGGCCAAACCCTTTATTTCTTTCACTTTTTAAAACCAATTAGGTGTAAATATCAATATAGTAAGATGTATATCACGGATGCGTACAGAACCAACTTAGGGCAATCAGTCATATATCCGAGACTGGTCGGGCCGGGTTGCAGGATATTTGAGAGTGAAAACACAAACAAACTCCCCAATTCGGAGAAATACTGGAAGAAACTTTGGGCAACGTAACAAAGTTTTTTAATTATGGTATTTGGTGGCGAATTTGGTGGCGCGCATCAGTACGGATATAATTGTGCACATCACTGCAATGAAATCCCTAACCCGATTATTCTTGGTAAGTTTCTGCCCTCCACTTTACTGAACCCCTGTGAACGGGAACCGTGCACCTGGCATTTTATTAAGTGGGTGTGCGGTGGTTCACAGAGATAACCATAATTTGATGATCGTCTATTAACTGATTCAATTATGGTCAACCGAACAATAATCGCGTTGGATATTCTTAATTCGCACTAATTCCAGTTGCGGACCCCATATGAGATCTGGACCCCCACTAGGGCCGAAGTCGAATGATTACCCATGTTCCATACATAGTTGCTCGAATATTAATCGAATGGCCAAAATACATAAATTTTCAAATGGCTTTTTCTACCCGGCGTTGTGAATATGCGATGTAATGCTTCAAATCATGTTGTTCACTCGAATAATTTCAGATCCCTGGGGTAGACTTCCCCCCTCCCCAATTTGTCTGAGATAAAATTCGTGAAAAATTTGGAAAGGAGAAGGCAAAGTGAAGAAAAAAGCCTGAATTTTTCTTGCTGACTTTTTCGTATGCGGAAAACATGCAATGCTGAAAACATGCGAAAATTCCGCGCGCTCGCGCGCATCGTAGTCCTTCGATACTGACTTATAAATTTCGGCCAATATTGACCGCTCCCCAATTGGGAAGGGTCCGTACGCCTATGTCTATTCCCTTCGATCCCACCAGGACCGTTGGGCAGACCCTGGATCCACGCAAACGAGCCAGAAGTAGAAAAGGTAGAAAAAATACCATGTGCAGTGATATGTGTAATCACTCGGTCTGTACAATGACAACTGTTTTTGTCTGTCTCTTTACTCAAATCACACATGTAGATGGGTGCAATCGAGTCTGGCAAGTGCCGTTTCCTGCAATCTGGCGGTCTGAAAGCTAAAATTTTCTTTTGACGCTTCGCGCCAACAATGGTGGCTCTCCGCTTATATTGTCATTTGCATTCGAGGTGTCCCCCCCCCCCGCAAACTTTTCAAAAACGGATCGCCGCCGCATGCCCATGCTGCAATTTGGGGCGGGAATTGTAGACGTTGGCCCATATGTCCCACATACCCCAAGAATGTCACAAATCGATTGGTCCCGCGCCCAAAAACTCCTGTGGAGAGATTTTTGTGGTAGCACCCTTTTGACGGAGGCGCACTGCCGGCCAACGGCTGAAGCGTAGCAAAAGACTCAAAAGAAGAAATGGGGCTATTATATTAACCCCAGCGATAAACACAATATGCCTCACCTACGGAAATACGCACGAACAGAAGAACTAATGCGTTTTGACAGGCCTACTGCGAAACCGCCTGTGACGCGATACGTCATATAGGTCTAAGGGCCTCTACTCGTGATGCATCAACCCCACCATATACTGATAGAGAGTAGTGGTATGTTGAGTCCCTGGAGCTATTATATTAAGCTGGAGAGAACATCAGAGCGCGTATTGTGTGCACCGTCCAAATTCCCGTCAGAGACACACTCGAAGTGAGGCGGCCCCCTATTGTGGTGTACTCATGTAAACCGCAGTTCTGTTTGTTTATCTCTCTATCCGCGAAATTTCTTTCTTTGTCTTCGACCGAGACCCCCGAAATACCGGTCGCTGCTCCATAAGAAAGATGGTCTAAGATCATAGTGCAAAGAGTTATGCAACATCTTCAGTGAGTGTTTACCACCACCACCACCACCAACCTTACCCTTTTCAGAAACATGATTAATTCGGGAATATCGATTGCGTCTGGCAGATTCACCATCTAGCGTACAATATTACATCTACGATGCAACTATAGCTTAATATGGTTGAAGCCGAATTACAGAGGATGCTGTCAAACGTAACATATTCCCAGTCTTCTGACGAATGCAAACCATGTCGCCCGAAAGCACATGCCACTATAGCACTACTATAATTGAGGGCGCTGTCACAGGTAGCAACAAGGTTCCACACTGACTTCGGTTTTTTGTATAGGAGCTTGTTAAGGATAAACTGCAACTGGAACTTTTACTGTGAATAAACATCGAGACTCTGAATTTCTGTAAATAACGGAGAGGCAGCAGCGAGTTCGTGTTATTCAGCGAAATCAGAGTCGAGATGTTTTTAACCATTCATACATTACCTTTATTTGTTTTCCCTTCAATCTGATTGGCCAAAGTTTAATCGAGACCATTATCGAATTTGACTCGAGGGTAGGGGTTGGCTTTGCATATTCGTGACTGAGGAGAATAATGATCATCTTGAATCTGATTGTTTACTGGTGTGCAGCCATAGTAACTGTACCTTACCGTACAGCTGCACACAAGTCAACTTGAAACACATATCAACCTTTGTTTTGGATAGTTGCTATGGTAATACATTTTTGATGTCACCTCAAGCAACATTCCAATGATCCATCATACAGTCTACATAACGCAGCACGCACAGCACTATACAGTGCCTGAACACTGTACTGAAGTGTAAACAAGCTACGTATCACACCCAAATGTTTGTACAGGCCCCTCGCGTCCGCTGCTATGCTCGATTGTACACACACACATTCAGTAACCGCTAAATACTGCAGCCGCCTGTCATGGCTCACAAAATACAGGTCTAGGCAACGCTCATATTGTCAAATATTAGTTCCAACGGCGAACCCACCAGCTAAACAACCTAGTGCCATTTTTAAAATTGTTTATTCGAGATAAGGGAACAATATTTCGTGGCATTGCAAATACTCCCTAAACTATACAAGAGCCGTCAAAATACGGTCATGCTAGTCCGTACCAGACTGTTAGTCGTTCGCCTCAGCATTGTTGGTTTTGGAATCGTACCGTACAAAGGAGGACCTGTGCAAGGACTATTTCTTAAGGGATAAACTGCACGGAGACTTTTACTGTGATAACAGTCGATACTCTGATTTCGGAAATAACGGCCGAGGCGCAGCCGAGTTCGTTATTCAGCTAAATTCAGAGTCGAGACTTTTATGAAACCAGTAAATCGACCTGCGTAGTTTAATTCCTATTCTAACAACCCTCCAATCAAGAATTATCCAAACGATTAGAGAGTATCTATATCTCTAGATCTATATCGTTGTATCTCTTAACAGTAAAATAAGCAGCTAGGGTAACTTATTGCGTTAGTTCGATAAATTGCATTGCGTACCATACACAAAAGATTAGGGCCAGTGCGTGCGTGCGTACTTTACGAGACTCAATACAACCACGCTGCCCAAACAGAGGGGTTCTGGCGCCTGTGAACATGGGCGTTCCCAATGCACCGAGTCGACGGTTCGTTCGCTCGTTTGTATTCCGTTGAGGCAGAGCGCCCTCTGGAGCGCGCGTATACTGAAATCCGGATCTCTGCTGCGCGTGTAAACATAAACTACTTCCAAGGGCTCACCACCTTACATTCGCGTTCAAAAAGTACTGCGATTACTTAAAACGCAGCAACTCGAGCAAGTATTCGATGGGATTTACTCTGAAGCTGACTGTTATTGGCAAAAATAATAGTCGCTACTTGATTGGATTTAGCCAATCAGAATCCCTGTTTTGCAAGAAGGATGGCTTTGGGGGTTGTAAATGCCGGGTCCGTCCTCGCGTAGCGGCGTAGGTTGATCAGTGGCAGTACGTTACAAAAACTTATGCTACAGTCGCTACAACAACAGCGTGTGTCGGTGTCGAAATGAGTGAACCCTGAAATTGATGAAAAATCATTTACTTCCAACCAGCTGCGGCCCCCCCCCCCCCCCCCGCCCCTTGCTGGTTGGAAGTATGTATTTTTCATCAATTTCAAGGTTCACTCATTTCAAACCGACAGCTGTGTAGCGACTGTAGCCTAACTTTTGTAACGTAATAGCCCTGATTCACACACCACGCCGCTACGCGAGACTTGACCCGGCATTCTCACCAACCCAATCATCCGTTATTGCAATACAGGATTCTGATTGGCAATCCCAATCACGTAGCGCACTATTCTTTTTGCAATAACAGTCAGCGTTCCAGAGTAACACAACACTCGCATACTTGCTCGATTTGCTGAGTTTTAAGTAAAAACATACTTTTTGACGCGAATGTAAGGTTGCTGAGCCTTTTGGAAGTTTATGTTTAAACGCGCAGATCCGGCTTTCAGTAAACGCGCCCAGAGGACGTGCTGCCTCAACGGAATACAAACGACCGAAACGACGCGTTGCTCGATGCATTGGTGAACGTCATTTTCACACCCACACTCCCCAACCCCCGCGCGAATAACCCTCTGGTTGGCACGCGTGTTTTGTATGCCGTCTCCGTAGAATCGCACAGCACGCCCTGCCATTTTTTGTGTTTGGTACGCAATGCAATTATGTCATGGACCAACCAAATAGTTACCCTAGCTGCTTATTTACTGTTTAGAGATACAAAGATATAGATCTAGAGATATTAATATCTCTAATCGTTTGGATAATTCTTGATTTTGCGGGTTGTCGAATAGGAATAATCTACAGCAGGTCGACTTTTACAGTTTCATAAACAGTCTCGAACTCTGAATTTAGCTTAATAACGATATCGGCTGCGCCTCGTCTGGATTTACCTAAATTCAGAGTCTCGACTGTTATTCCCAGTAAAAGTCTCCCAGGTTGCATTATCCCTTAATTAACGTAGTCCCTTTGGCCCAGTCCTCCTTTGTCGGTTCGCTTCACAACCTACCAATGGCTGAGGCCGACTCACAGTCCGGGTTACGGACTCAGCATGAACCGTATTTCGAAGGCCTTCTTGATATCGTTTAGGAGATATTTGTCATGCCACGACCTATTTTCCATTATCTAGAATAACATTTTAAACATGGCACTAGTTAGCTGGCTTGGTGTTCGCCGTTGGACCTAATATTTGACCAATAGATCGTTGCCCTAGCCCTGTATGTTGTGAGCCATGACAGGCGGCTGCAGTACTTAGCGGTGTTTGAATGTTGTGTGTGTACAATCGAGCAGAGCACGGACGCGCGGGGCTCTGGTGTGGCAACATTTTGTGTGTGATACGTAGCTTGTTTACACTTCAGTACGGTGTCAGACTGTCATCGTGCTTGCTGCACTATGTACTGTAGGCTGTATGATGTACCATTGTAATTTGCTGTGAGGGCTCACAATGTATTACCATATCAACGATCAAAACAAAGTTTGATATGTTTTTTCAAGTTGACTTTGTGTTCAGGCTTTTACATGGTAAGGTACAGTTACTTTATGGCTGCCCACCACTAAACATCAGATTCCAGATGATCATAATTCCTCCTCAGACAAAGAATATGCAACGCACCCTACCCTCGATTCACATCGATACTGGTCTCGATTCAACTCTTGGCAATCAGAATTGAGGAAACCAATAAATGTATTTATATGAATGGTTCATCAACAGTTCGACTCTAATTTAGCTTATAACGAACTCGCTGCGCCTCGTCCTTATTTACCTAATTCAGAGTCTCGACTGTTTTATTCACCATCACAAGTCTCCCAGTTGGGCAGTTTATCCCTTAACTGAAGCTCCTATACAAAAACCCGAAGTCAGTGTGGAACCGGTTGTCTATCCTGTGACAGCGCCCTCAGCTATAGTAGTGCTATAGTGTCATGTGATTCGGGCGACATGGTTTCCATTTCTCATAAGATTTGGAATTGTTACTTTGGACAGCCTCCTTTAATTCGAGCTCACATTATTAATCTCTAGTTCACTCCGTGATGTCATATTTTACGCTAGATGGGAAATTCTGCCAGACGCAATCGATATTCCCGAATTAATCCAATGTTTTCTGAAACAGGGTAACACTCACTGACGATATTGCATATCTTGCACTAATGATATTACCATCTTTATTAGGAGCCGCGACGGTATTTTCGGGGGTCTCTGGGTCGAAGAAATTCGCGAATAGAGAGTACACAAACCGACTGCGTTTACCATGTACACACAATAGGGTGCCCGCCTCACTTCGATTTTGTTGTTTTCTCTGACGTAAATTTGACGGGGCACACAATAACTCGCTCTGATGTCCTCTCAGTTAATATAATAGCTCCATGGACTCAACCTACCACTACTCTCTTTCAGTCTAGGTGCCTTCACGCGTAGGCCCTCTATGCAATGTATCGCGTCACAGGCGGTTTCGCATAGGCCTGTCAAAACGCATTAGTTCTTCTGTTCGTGCGTATTTCCGTAGGTGAGGCATATTGTGTTTATCGCTGGGGTTAATATCATTCCCCATATCCTTCTTTTTAGTCTTCTGCTACGCTTCGCCGTTGGCCGGCAGTGCCTCCGTCAAAAGATTTTCTACCACAAATTCTCACAGATTTTTGGTCGAAGGGAAGGGACCAATCGATTTGTGACATTCTTGGGTATGTGACATATGGGACCAAGCAGTCTACAATTCCGCCCAAATTGCGCCTGGGCATGGGCGTCGATCCGTTTGAAAAGTGGTTGCGGGGTGGGGACAACATCGAATGCAATGAACCATCTAAGGCGAGCGCCACCATTGGGTGGCGCGAAGCGTAACAAAAAGAAATTTTCAGATTTTCATAACCCTCCAGATTGCCGGAATCGGGCAACTTGCCCGAACTCGATAGACACCCATCTACATGTGCTTTTCGTAAGAACAGACAGAAAAGTTGTCATTGTACAGACCGATATTGATTTACTGCATATCCCACATGGTATTTTTTATTACCTACCTGTTTTCTACTCTGGCTTCGTTTTGCGTGGGATCCAGGGTCTGCCCAACGGTCGGTTGGGATTGAAGGGAAAAGAAGCATAGGCGTTACGGGACCATTCCATTGGGGAGCAGTAAATTTTGGCCGAAAATTTACAAGTCAGTCATCGAAGACTACGAAGCGCGCGAAGCGCGCGGAATTTTTTTCGCAGTTTCAGCATTTGCATGTTTTTCTGCATTTGAATCGAAAAGTCAGCAGAAAATTCAGGCTTTTTTTCCTCTTTGGTGCCTTTCTCTTTTTCCAAATTTTTCACTAAAAATTGTTTTCATCTCAGACAAATTGGGGGGAGGGGCAGTCTAACCCCAAGGCTTCTGGAAATATTCCGTGAACACATGCATTCGAAGCCATTACATCCATATTCACACGCCGTGTATAAAAACGCCATTTGAAAATTTACTGTACTTTTGGCCATTTCGATTTTATATTCGAGCACTCTGTATGGAACCTGGTAATACCTTTCGACTCGGCCCTAGTGGGGTTCATAAATATCTTCATCTGGGGGCCGCACTTGGAATTAGTGGCTAAGACAAATCCAACGCGTTATTGTTCGTTAGCCCATATTTGAAGCAGTTTAGCGATCATCAAATTATGGTTATCTCTTTGAACCACCTCCACCCACTTTAGAAAATACAGGTGCCGTACACGTTCACAGGTTCAGTAAAATTGGGGCAATGAACACTTACCCAGACCTTAGAATAGGTTGTGGATTCCATTGCAGTTTAGGTGCACAACTTATTCAGGTTACTGATGCGCGCCCCAAATTCGGCCACCAAAATCCATAATTAAAAAACTTTTTTACGTTGCCCAAATTTCTTCCATTATTGCTCCGAATGTGGGTAATTTTCCCGTTGTGTTTTCACTCTCAAATTAATCCTGCAAAACTCCTCCCCGAAAACCCGTCTCGGATGAGGACTGATTTGCCCTAAGTTGGTTCTGTACCTATCCGTGAATATCCATCTTACTAT
>JAODTK010005246.1:0-10232 GCA_026419785.1 Sclerodactyla briareus | reverse complement strand
TTATATTTGTGACAAAATCCAACACTTGCTAGGCATGTCTACCACTAATCGCTAATTCGCTGATCATGCTTTTAGAATCTTTATGTTTTCTAGATGACAAATCCTAGTTGCAGCACATCATCTATGATATATAAGGTCATCACCTTTGAAAAAGTTCGTAAATCTCTTCGATGAGTTAATTTGCATGGTGGTATAGATTTGAATCCAAGACATAAATTCGAATCGTGCCAGACCCTTTCTCTGTTTTTATAAGCTTTCTTCCATGCTAGCGTGGGACACAAATGATAACGATGCGTTCAAAATAATTTTTGTATTCATTTCTAATAGACACTTTACAACACAAACTCTGTTTTCCCACACCCTGTTTGACCGAATACGAGTGCCGAATGAGGATACTTTGGACAAATTTATAGATATATATTTTTTTATTTAAAATGGTGATGAACTAAATCTACATTCTTAATATTGAACTGTTGCCATCCATGACAACATAAATATAACAGTTCAGAGTTCCCGCTAGTTCTACATCATTTTCGTTGAATTGTAAAATTCAGAACCATTTTCATTTCCTACCCATACCGTGTTTTTATTATCATCACTGCTTCTTATGTCTAACCAAAGAGCGTATTTATCTTCAATAAGTCCGACAGAGTTACATCACAAGGTCAGTTCTGAACAATGCCTCGACCTACAAAATGTTTTTACAAGTTCTCCAATGTGATATCTTTGCATGGCCTGGAGCATACAACTGATTCGGAATGCCTTCGATCAGTTAATGGTTACTTATAATTTTGGTGTTAAAATTACTGGGTCTCGACCATAATACACCACCTTCAGGTGTCCTCAAATACCATGGAGTATTACCCTTTATGCTTTTTGGGGTGCGTTCCAGATAATATCCAAGGTGGATCTCTTTGTTTACTGCAATTGTTTTGTTGTCTCAATACTCTTTCATAAAGTACAGCCAGAGTTTGTTTTGATATTGGTTTCTAATCATTCTAGCTAGATCTGCATTAGTAAACATTTCGTATTCTAAAGTGATTCCACTTATTTTATAACTAGCTCCTGTGTCTGTTGCTTTTAATCACACGACCATCATATTAAATGTTAATTCATAACTCAGAGGTCATTAAGGCCAGCCTGATAATGGGCATATGATTGGGCAGCAGCTCAAATCCAGGAAAGGGTAGAAATGTCTCCCAGAGGCATCGGCAATAGCTTATCTTTACATCGTTTGTAGAGGGTATATTTATCCGGCAGCTTCAACTCTCAATTAATTTCAATGTATTTTCATTACCAAATGCCTCGATACGCCATATTTTGAGTGTCTTCTGGGCGCACCATAAATCGCTCTAGAAGTGATTACACATCTGCATCTTCCAGGGGATAATAATAAATTTCATTTGCCCTTTATTTTAACATTTTTTACAATTGCTCTACCAAGATTGTGGGACACAATCGTTTGTTCATCGGCACTAGCACCTTCAGTATTAATTCAAGTGAAAGTTAGTTGGTGCCGGGTACTATGACATCATCTGCACATAAATTTGGAAATAAACGTTCAACATGTCGTTTTGATCTATTGTGATGGGGTTGTTCGGATCACAAAGAATGTCTAATACCTTTCACACTCAGTGCATTACGTTAATTTTCGGTAAGGATCGATTTGTGGCCGTATTGCGTTTGTCAGTTTAATATTAAATACAATATTACTTTTAAAATAAAAATGGAGAATTTGCATGGGAGATTTGGGAGGTAGAAAATCCCCTCTTGGAATGATCGCTGATGAGAAACATTTATGATGATGATTAGTTTGATGATCAACTAATAAATCTAGAGAAGGCGGTAGTTGTCTTAGAATGAATGAAGCAGTTAAAACGAAACTACTAAAGTAAAGATTTCCTATGAAACAACTGAAAGAAGGAATATGGATTAAGCCCAAATGTTAAAAATTATGATTAATTGTAACTCGTGAAGAGTGGTGTTCTTCAGTAAAAACAGATAAAGGATATTTGAACCAGTAACGCAGGGGAAACGATGAAGCAAGTCTATCATATAAACATAATGGAATACTAACGGAATAAAAAATGGGGTTTGTTGACTACTCGAATTCCACCAAAAAAAGTAACACCAAATAAAGAAAAGTTATTGAAAATATAATTAATATGCCTCTGAATACTGAGTATATTGAAATGGAAGAACTGCCAGAAAGTTGCTAATGATATTGATCAATCAATACAAGGTGAGTTGCAAGCACCATCGATAATGTGATCGCTAGCACGAGGATGCGACGACAGGATGTGATACCCAAACAGAACTGAGTATGAGAGAACTACTGCTCTCGATGAAGCTCTAAAAAATCTCGTGGTGAGTTTGTCAATAACTTGGCAAAATGAAAGACTTAGGACAATTGTTATTTATTAGAACAAGATCATCTAGCGCGAGCACAGAGGGGAGAGGACTGAGAAGCTGAAAAAAGAAATCAAAGCAAGAATTAAACAAGACTTTGGGGGATAGAAAGAAGTGGTAGATTGAAGCTGCAAGTTTAAATGATGGAGCATGCGTGGACAGGCTTAACAGAAATAAAAGAACTATCAATCACCTTCCAACAAAAGTAACGACACTAGCGGAAAGAGTAAGAATTTTATTAGAGAAAAGGTGTCTGTAACCGGGTTAGTTCAGTAACTGCTATAGCAATTAGCTATTAGCCTATTGTGACAAGCATCCTAGCAGGTGTTTTAAAAGTGTTGTTGCCACCCAAACCAGTCCAACCCCGAATGGTGGTATTAAACAACAGATTAAAGATATTCTAAAAGCATTGCAAATGTTATGGAAAGTTAGGTCTAAACTGCTGGAGGCACGACAGGCATCACGGAGGTGTTTTATCTTGGCTATAAAATGCATTGTGGTTTGCTGTTGGATGGCTGGCAGAAATGGGGGGCATTTGTTACTGGGTGGTTGTAGCTTTGGAGTTATTTACTTGAATAAAATCTGAAGTAGATATTTAAGAAATCCATAAAGCATATATGAAATACATGCAAACCAGTAACCCCAACGATGATTGGCAAGTTTGTCATTCATCATGTTACTGCCAGCTCGGATATTTGGGGATCTGGTGTTGCTAATGAGTTGTTGATTCAATGGTTTAGTTGTATCATCCAATGTAGTTGGAGTTGTGCAATGGTTCATCGCTAGTCATATTCATCTAACTCACTACCGGTTCACTGACAGTGGTTGCTTCGCATCTTCAATAAAAAACACCCGCAGCAGTATTAAGATTAATATTTCGTTACCGGAGTGCTGTTGTTGTTTCTGGGGCTTATTTGAATTTCATTATTATAACATATAGGGGTACAAAATTCCTCAAGGTTAGATTGTAGGCATCATGTAAACATTTTTGACAGGACACTACAAGTCGCTTTGCTACGGTATATTGCAATGAGCTTGATAGGATTTAAAACTATTAGGAAATTACTGGAGAATTAATACAATACTCTAAGATAGACAAAAACTGCGTTGCTCTAGAGATGTGGCCAGGTGTCGGAAAACTTGTTTTGTTGAGTTTGGCCAGAAAATACAATAAACAAAAGTTTCATGCTATCATTGAGGTCTCTGTGCCAAATCCGTTAGACCTTCTGATTGTGGTATGGGACAAACCCTCTCCAAGCGCCCTCTACTGGGCCTTGAGAAAGGGGAGAAAGAGAAACTGTGGAGATACTGACGAGGGTTGATTTTTACCAAAAGCCAGTACAGTTGCATTCGGTGCTACCCTTATGTGTATTGTTTTGTGTAACCTACTAGTGTCATAATTAGCGTCTAATACAATTGAATTCCAGCATAAGCAGTGCCTAAAAAATGAGTATGAGTTTGTTGGTCCAATTTGATTCTGGGTAATGACACATGAAATGATACAGAGTCTCATTGCTGATTGATACGTATTATGTATATTAATTGCATGATAATGATTTTGAAATGGTGTGGGACACCTCATTTGTTTTAGCAGCCTTCGACACAGCTAATAGCCATATAAAAGCTTTTTAATCTACGTCGTGTTGGGGGGTCATAGCTGACACACATCTGAAGGTGCTTGACACCAAATTACAAAGTTGAGTTTTGATTTGCCCAAAATTGCATCGGGTTTGAGTTCAATATTATAAAAACCTCATCAGATTGGAGTGGGGTGGTTGGTAATGCATAATTTCAATAAATCTGGTCGATCGATGTCAAATGGTTGGTCAGTATTTGCTAAATGTATAGTTGGACTGTAAAGTCTGTTGCTCAAAGGCTCTTTATTGTTCTGGGTGGGTATATAACTACTAACTTTGTAGCTCTTGGATAATGTTTTGAAATGCTGGTGGTAACATTTTTATTTTACACAATTATATATTAAAGTAAAATGAATCATAATTATGAAATTAAACATTTGAAGTCATTGACTTGGGCAACAATACTATAGACTAGGGCAGGAAATTAAAAATGACTTTGAAATCAGCTATATTTTGGATAGGTTATTACAAAGTTCTAAGGTGAAAAAAAAGATAGGTTAGTAGTGATGTTAGTGAATTTTCTTGCCGCTGGCATGTACAAATGTGGATCGAATGATGCATTTGATCACCAGTGAAAAATCTTGGAGGTGGCGATGAAGGATCACTAAATACAATGGGAATTTGAACTTAAAGTTGCAGAAAATACTGCTCTTAAATTTTCTGAAGATATGCAGACTTTTTCAATTAAAATACAGAATGGTGGTTTGATGGTGAACACATTCGAAAAGTAGACATGCAACCAGTCCCAGCTTATTTATTTACACTGTGATCAAATTTCTTCCACCATTAATATATTTAACGGAAAAACCATCTAAAATGTGCGGGGTGTCTTCCATTGGGTAATGACCCATACTACGGAAGTAGCTACATACAGAATGGAGCACAAAATTGGAAAACCATTGGAAAATGGCAAAAATTAATGAATAAAATTCAGCAGCAAAGTGTTAGCTGGTAATGATATTAAAATTAAGGGCTCGCCAATGATTTGTAAGTCTTTAGAAATAAAACTAATGGAAATAATGGAGTATATTTGGAAGTTCCAAGACAATTAGCAACCTGCAATATGATATTTGAAATATCAAGGGGGTGAAACAGTTACGATTAGTGAAATGGAAAAATATACATTGGGGAATAATTGTACCAATGAGAAATACAATTCTTGTAAGACTATCATGATCTAACTATTCTGTCTGATGATTTTTTCAACAGCCTACGCTTCAGTTGAATAGTGATTCCATTAATGTTATGATGTTGGTATAGGGGAAAAAAAATGGGACCAATGGGATTACTACACGAATTGATTTTAAAAAATACACATATTAATATTTCTCTGAAATGGTATAGAGCCGATGAATGGTTCAGGAGTACTACAGTTATTTTCATAGTGTGTGGATTTCGTTTTGGTAGCACCAATGGGTATGAATGTTTATTGAAACCTTTTAGTGTTAATCTGGTATTGTTTACAAAATAAAATACGACTATTAAAAAATAAAACGAAAATACTTATCAATGACGGACATTTTATCCAGAAGTTACCGCAGAAGAGGGGCCTTTCAGACTACAAAAAATGATGAATTGATGAAATTAAAAAATAATAGAAGCTGAAAGAGAACAAGAGCTTCCTTGTATAAAAAATATAACAATCATTAATTACTATAACTACACTAGAAACCATTTCAGGGGTGGGTGGAGTTGTTGCGGGCACTTAGGTATTACAGTTTGTTATGGTGGAGTTATACTTTCACCAATGGATTGCTTGGGAGTGTGCGGTGTGCTATTGCTTGTGGTGTATTGTGTTGGCAACAAATGTTTTCATAAACAACTTAAAAATAAAACTAAAAAAACATAAGAAATTAGAATTTTGGCCAGAGTCAAAAACTAAACATAATAATTGGTGGAATATATTTCAACGCTTGGAATGATGTGCTATCCGTCAAGACGAATTTCTATTAGACAAAGAACGGCCAAGTTCCATGAAATGAAAGAAAGAAAGTATTAGAGGAAGATAATGAGAAAACTCGTCTACAAGCAGCTCTAGATAAACAAAAAAAACGGCTTATTCAAACAATTTATGAATCAGCGGTCAGGTTTAAAATAGCTTATAGATGTCAGAATGAAAGACCCCATCCTTATAATCAGATTCATGTATCTCAGTCAACATGAGAACAAGGTATCCCTCTCGCCGTGGATACAAGAGGTACATACACGGAGGATGGTGTTCACTTATGGATTTAGACCTGAGGTCCCATAGTTATTTTCCGAGAGCTTGGGTGATACCAAGTCATTTTCAGAGAGACTTTGGTGTTTTGGGTAACTATCCAGAACCCCTTCACAGACTACTAAGGTGGTGAGGAGATGCATATCCCCACTCTATCGAGTGGGGATACAAGGCAGCATCATGGTCATTTTGATGGTGTCTTGCTGAAGTTCTCACATTCAACATGATATATTGGAATATTGAACGCGGTATTCGTTCGAACACCTTTACTCCTGTAACGTGTATAATGCATATACCATTTCACTTTTACAGATTTTAAAAAATATTTAGTTAAAAAGGCACTACCACGGGATGTAATACGATTGTATCGTACATGTATTTTTTACATGGAATTTGCTGTATCTCGCCCTCAAGCTAGCAGCAAGCAGCAGATGCTGGACCATATCATTAATGGAGGAGGAGCTCAAATTCCTGACACCACTGGGCCTGGTCGGTGGGACGCAGCGGTAGTTATCCAGAACAGCCCCCCTAAGAATGTCACTGTATGGACTACGTTATACATATACAGATAGTTCCATGTTCATCGAACGCCTTGAAATGGTCAATTCTGCAATCTTGTGGTAGCAAAATATTCCGTGATAGTACGCGCCATTACTGACAGGGATCCCAATCTTTTCGAAGAGCTGACTGTAAACATCACAGTAGCAATTAATTGCTACGTGACCAACCATGTAGCTAAAGGAGGCACATACAATTTACTACGACGACAGACGAACAGACTCATATGCGGACCCTGACATTAAGCATCTTCCGGCAATCTCGTTTCTTTTCAGTGCCGTTTGACGGAAATTGGCGTCGAAAAACAACTGTTCTGAAAATACATGCCAAGAGGAAATGTCATGTCACATTCAGATGCCATAATTGGACTTGCAGCAGAGCTTGACGTACTTGTTGTAATTCACAAGACATGCAAGGAAGCTGCGTTGATTGATCCGGCGCTCTTAAATGTAGTATGGGGAGCACTGCAGTACATAATAATGGGGGTAGAAAGCAATTGAGATCGACTGTCCAAGATTGCGTGAGATGAACTGAACTGATTTATGGGTCTAGAGGAGGTGCTGTGGTACTTGTGGGTGGATGTGAATGAATACCGTAGGCAGATAACGTTCAGACAGCGATATATGTATATTGGGTGGTCCGATTCACCAATGAGCATATTCGAGAGTTTGGTTTGATACTAGCTCTAATCGTCTATACCAGTCAAATACTGGAAAATGGCAAAAGGCTATGTTAACCCCACATTGCATTGGATCGATACGGTCCCTTGCACCTGAACAAGACGTGGGGCCACCCCACAGCCACTCCTCGGGGGGGGGGGGGGGGGGGGGGGGGGGGGGGTTGGGGGGGTTTTTTCTGGTGTGGGGTCCTTTTTGTTGGTTTGGGGCGGGAGAAAACCCATAAATCAGTTCAGCTCATCTGAAATATGCCCATTGATTATAACACTCACACTGACATCATTGCTCTAGCTTGTTTTGTGAACAACCTTGTCCATTGTGGGACGTCTTCGAATCCAGTGGGTTGGTCGAGCGTGCCGTTGGCGGTCTCGTTGGCTCCCAGTCAGGTAAAGTTTACAGTTACAATTGTCGTGTGTTGTGTACATGTGCTGATGGTCAAGAGACTACTGAAACGTTGATTAATCCAGGTGGAGCCATCTCGCGAGTATTAGATTAGTGTGATGTGTGATGTTTCTGATCATGTCTGTGCTTCTCACTAATGAGGTTATACATACCACAGTTTATTACTTTGAAATACTTGTTTTGACTGCTCCCAGTGAAGCAGGGGTGAGTTGAGTCATGTCCTTTCTTTACATGGAGAGCGTTCTATAAGATCATCATTCATATTTTTGCTATTTGTACGAGCGCGTATTAGAAGTAATAGCTTTTATAATGTCAATGCTATGGAGAGATTATTGAAAGAGTAGAAACACACTAAGCATTGAAAAGCATTGAAACACGAATAACCCCGCGCTTTTGCTGTTTAGGGCCTAACCACCAGTATGTCCGTGTGTAATTCCCTGCTCTTTTTACGATCACCCATTCATTGTTCGAATTACAATAACTCTGTAACGCTGTAAGCTATCACTGTCCATTTTATTCACTAACTGAAAGGGATATTCCACTCTTTCTCTTCATGTCCAATTCGAAGCGATATACTCCAGAACCGACGGGCGTTTTTCTACTGAAAAAAATTATTCGAATGAATTCCTCAATGAGACTCGGTAAATTCACAAATTTTTTTGGCTGTGGGTGACAAGAATTGCGAGTCATTGGAAACCCGTAGTCTATCGATCCAGTTAAACTGTTCTATAGAGCCTTTGTGGTCTAAAATGCCTATATAAAACTTATTCTGATTGGACCTGGTAACAACGTGCGTTTTTTAGGAGGTCCAACAGAAGATCGAATAGAAATCGCACTCAGACATTTCCCGGCGTCCCATGGCATGGGGTGTGCTAACTGATATTGTGTAGATTTAATTCGGCGCTCATCGCAGCAAATATTGATATTATCGGAGTTATTCGCTATGTTAATCACTATAGTGTTGACTTTTCCCTACATGTCATATTCGGTGCATGTCATAAATTTTATGTCAGTATGAATTAAATTCACAATACGAAGTTATTGAAACTATTAGAGGCTTATGGTTGGCAAGTCAATTGACCTGCGGAGGCAAGCAGCCTAGTTTTCAAATACCCGAGACGTTGTCAATTACTGCCCGTAAATGACGATACCTGTGATTTTTAGGAAGGAGTTATAATTGTATATAGATCACGTATTTGATTTCATCATCCCTACGACGTAAGTTTTTGTCAATACAACCTAAAGTGCTATATCCGGGGATTTGTTTACCGTTAGCGGCAATTTGTTTACTGTAGGGCACCCTTGACTCAAAAGTACGTTGGCCATGGCATAGTTCCGTTATTGTGGATATGCGTCAAACCATTTTAGACGATTTTTCCGGAGAGGGTGTTGCAACGTCAAAATTTGTGGATGCATAAGACAGGAACATTCCATTCGACCCAACATGGACCATGAATTATGAGCATCGCAAAATTTTCTGTCTATGGTTTCATGTGCTTATCATTTATTCTTTTACTACTACTCACGTCACCCACCTGCCTACCATCGCACCATCTGTCTCTAGTGTACAGTCAATGCAATTAAATATTACTACTCCTAATCCAACTACTACGACTACTACTACTATACTACTACTACTACTACTAACTACTACTACTTCAAGCTTATTATTAATTTATCATCGCGCCGGGCTATTGTGGCACACAAAAAAGAATAACCTTACTTCGTGACCATCAATTCATTTCTTACCCGAATATCCTTTCCACCATTATTTTCTCCCTGTTTAAATAATCTGTGTGATCGTTGAATATTTATAATAGGTGCAAAGGCTAAGCAGTGTTCATATCTTTAATATAAAATCTGATAGACATTTATTATTACATTCAATTTTTCCAATCCTGAACTGTGCAACGGTTCGTCAAGAGGTTGTACAAAATTTGAGGACGCTCTTCGTGGGACCTTATAAAAAGTGAGTTGAACCTTGCCTAGCTCAGTCGACTGTTCACCAGTCTAGAAATATCAGAACTCGCCATAGTCCTCCATGCCCGGGCCATTTTCTTGATGCGCCAAATCTGTGACAATTATATTTTGGAAAGGCGCAGACGACTCTGGCTCCAATAGATTACCCGAGATTCGCTGCAGCTATAAAGAACGTAGCCACTGGACTGCAGGTGCGGGCCGGACTGGGGACTCCCTGCTTTTACTGCTGGGCATAATGTCTTTGCACACACAGCTGTTTACTCTTTACTGCTTCTGGCCCCCAAAACCGGGGTGGTACCTAAACCTACTTCATGAAATAAAGTAGGCCTTAAAAGTAACATTACTCACAGG